>JASVEL010010805.1:0-84918 GCA_032618575.1 Nicotiana noctiflora | reverse complement strand
ACACCTCTAATCACTAAAATCAAAATTTCTATGTCCGAAAAGGTATTACCAAAAGTTACCAAACTTGAAGAATATATAAATATCCTTTTTGTCTGTCTTTTCATGGACATGCATAGTTCATCACAGAGATACACGTCCCCACATCTACATATAATGTACCAGACCGTATTCTATTAGTACCCTCGCACTGATCTCCACGTCAGCATAAGTACCCGGATCCATATTCGTACTGTACCCTCGTGTACGGGTCTCCACGTGGAGAGCTCATGCAGCAATCTTATATGGGTCGGGTCTACCCATATCCGAACCCGTACTCCTTCCTCGACTCCCTCGCTTCAATTATTTTTTCACCCGCGAGAAAAGATAAAAATAAATAAACAACAAACCAAAAATCAAAGCTAAATCATTTTTTTCTTAGAATATCTCTCCAACTCGGCGAGCATTTTCAACAGTTTACTAAGTAAAAACTGAGAACAGATTTTCCGGCCGGCAAAGATGGCCGGCGGTCAGAGAAGTTACACGGTGAATCCAGAGGATTACAAGCTTCTAGAAGAAGTTGGATACGGAGCAAGTGCAACTGTGTACAGAGCGATCTATGTACCTTTGAATGAAGTTGTGGCAGTGAAGTGCTTGGATCTCGATCGTTGCAATAGCAATCTGGTAGGTCCATAATCCACTGAGTTTCAAAGCTGGAAATAGCGATTTTTATTGTTTTTAAAATAGAATGTGGAATTGAGTTTGAATGTGATTTGACTCCTAGGTCGATGTAGTTCTTTATAGCAGGTGCAAGTACAACTGAACCCACTGTTTTGGTTCGGATCATGTATCAGTTGAGTTTCGAACTAGAAACAGTCGATTTTGTGGTTTTTCAAAAAGTAGGTGTGTAGCTGTGTTTATGTTGTTTGAATGTGACTTGACTTGATTTGACTCTGAGGTGGATGTAGTTGCCTTTGGCTCGCGAATATATATATCATATATGTTAAAAGGAAATTTTCAGGAAGTAATAAGTGAAGAATGGTAGACAGGAGGGTCATTTTTCACAGAATTTCAAAGATGGAAAAAATAAATTTTGTGGTTGTTAAACGAAGTAGGTGTCTTTATGTTGTTTATTAAGAGTGTGGAATGGAGTTTGAATGTGACGTGACTTGGTTTGACTTTAAGGTGGATGTAGTTCTTTACAGCTAGTACAAGTATTACTGAACTCACCGTTTTTGGCTTGGATCATGTATGCATATCTGTTGGAATTTTTGTGTTTAAGGAAGGTCCATTATCAACTCAGGTTCGAAGCTGGAAACAATGGATTTTGTGGTTATTAAAAAAAAGAAGGTAATAGCTGTATTTATGTTGTTTAAAGAATGTGGAATTGAGTTTAATGTGGTTTGACTCCTAGGTGGATGTAGTTCTTTTTCAGCAAGCACAAGTACAACTACAACTGAACCCACTTTTTTTGGGGCTCAAATCATGTATTATATTCGGAAAAGGAATTTTTGTTTTAAGGCCGGTCCATTATCAAATGAGTTTCAAAGCTGTGATATCATAAATTTTACGGTTATTAAAATTTTTGAAAAAAGTAATAGGTGTATTTATGCTGTTTTAAGAATGTGGAAGTGTTCCTTTATAAAAGAAGAAATAAGAGTTGTATGAAGCTTTGTTCTTTTTCATTTAGGGGAGGTGAGGACTAGAAATTTTCAGTGTTAAATTGTTGTTTTTTCTTAGCTTTGGCTAAAAAATGGAGTCAACTTTGTAGTGTGTACCCCTTGTAGTTTGCAAGCGACTAATGTTACAAGCTTCATTTCCTAATAGCTCCAAGTGATAACTGAGAGCTTAATCATGAGTTTTTGGTCGGTGGTAGTTCTCGTATTAACTTGGTATGCTCAGTGGTGGAGGTAGAATCTCCACGACGGGGGGTTCAAAAATTAATTTTGAAGTTAGTGGGAATTGATCCTATGACCTTGTGAAGGTTTTGAACCCCCTTGACCACTAGACTACACTTTTGAGTTGTGTTAAAGGGTTTCAAAACATAATATATAGAGGTAAAAAATAGTGTAATCTTTTGGCGAACGGGGTTTGGGTGAACCCCCTTCCGCCCCCCTAAATCTGCCCCTGGTATGCTGGTGTGGATATGCTCTCGAAATAGTATGCATATATAAGATGCGTTATGACCATATGTGTGGGATAAAGTTTGATTTGGTCAGAATAGCTTATAAAATATAGCTAATTTAATTAGCTCAATATCTGAAGTGGTTGGAGCTGCTAATATTTGCAGGTTTGGATGTTCTTTATTCTTCCTTTTAGATTGTATTAGCATTTGGAAGATTCAGGTTTACTAGGCCTATCTGAGTATAATTAATCTTAGTCTCCAATATTCTCTTCGAAGGCATGCCGGAAAGACCAGATAATAATCTTCAATGCATCATTATAACCTGTTATGTTATAACAACTCAGTTTTTTTCCCTGGTAAAGATGTCTTGGGCAAAATAAGCTCTTTCGGATTAGCACTTTTTTTGTCTTTTGAGCGGGTATCTTCAAGCACTAGACTCTAGAGAAGTTAACTATAGAATGGTGTCAGCAATAAAGAATCCCTTGCTATAACCAGCCTTAGACAAGTGTCAAAGAAGGTACTGCAAAATGTAACTATGCTCTTCTATGCTAGGTTTTTCCAAGTGCCGACACAAGACTTGATATGCTTTATTTTGCTGGTGACAGTAGTTCATGACAGAATCTTGAAATTAATATACTGGTATCTATGGATAATACCTGCGGCTGCATAACCTGCAACTTTTTCATATATTTTAAAGTTTCCAACATGCTAAATCCATTTACATCTTCAGTTCACAAGATTATAACATTGAATGCTTGAACCTCTTTATGATCAATTGCTAGTATTGTGAAGTATTGGTTGTATCTACTCTCCTTTGATTGTTCATATTTTGGACTCTTATTTAAACTCAGTTATTTAACTACAGTTGAATGTCCTCCCTATCACACTTCAAGCTATTGCTTGGTACGGAAGTGCAAAAAAGGGTATGCCCTTGTTACACTTGGGATAACAACTTCTTACAAAATTCCAATTGGTGGTGTCATTTTTTATATGTATGCATTGACAGATAATTACCAGACTCATGATTTCTCTTTTCTTTTTTGTGGTTTTGTTTGGGGAGGGTTGGTTTTGTGCGGGAGTACTTATCCGTTCATACAAAATATTGGGGTTGTTGGTTACTGTACCTAGTTAGACAATGCTTTCAAATCTCTATCCTAAAGGCAGAATTTTGAAACTAACTCCATCTGGGATAATCAACTCCTTTTTTTTTTTTTTACACAATTTATTATCTTAAAGTTAAAAGAAGCTTGCCAATTGCAACTTCTACTTACAACTGCAGATGACAAATTTTAACGAGACTGGTTTGATTTATTCTTTCATAGAGAGATTTCCTGTCGATCTTGTTAAGAAATAGGTAGCTTGATATATGTGGTATTTGATTTAGAACTTTTGCATTCCATGTCATAATAAGCAGCCTTATTTGTGCCTTCCAAAACTCTCTCTCTCCCCCCCCCCCTCCCCCGGTGCATTATGCTTTTCCTTGTCTTTTGGTCCCTTATTTCACATGCTTTTTAATCTTTCATTTGCTAACTATTTAATTTGACAAAGTACCACTTTTTGAAGAAACACCATTTTGCCTTTTAGAGGAGTAAACACTGCAATGGAAGACTTATTTTTGTTAGAGTCCTACAGTCCTGCTTCTATATGTTTTTTTAAGACAAATTGTACTTTTTCACAGGATGATATTCGCAAGGAAGCTCAAATAATGAGTTTAATCGGCCATCCAAATCTAATAAAGGCATTCTGTTCATTCGTTGTTGATCACTATCTTTGGGTGGTAATGCCCTTCATGGCTGAGGGATCTTGTCTACACCTCATGAAGATAGCATATCCTGATGGATTCGAAGAAGCTGTTATTGGTTCTATCTTGAAAGAAACTCTTAAGGCTTTGGAATACCTACATCTACATGGACACATTCATCGAGATGTTAAGGTTTTTTAAACTAAAGTTCCCTCCTGATGTTGATTCTTCCACTGGTGATATTTGTGTTTTTTTGGGGGTGATATTTGGTGTTATTTCAGGCAGGGAATATATTACTGGACACTAATGGGGTAGTAAAGCTCGCCGACTTTGGGGTTTCTGCATGCATGTTTGACAGGGGTGATAGGCAGCATTCTAGGAATACCTTTACAGGAACTCCATGCTGGTGAGTATATAAGCATCTTACTACGCGATTCTCCATCCATCGTCTTGTTTCGTTGAATGTTTTTTTGTTTTTCTCAAAGTATTTCAACTGATTTTGTAGGATGGCACCTGAAGTCTTACAGCCTGGAACTGGATATGATTACAAGTGAGTTTACTTGTCACTGTATAAAATCTTGTTGCCGACCAAGCTCCGCACAAGTTTGTATGCCTGTTTAAGATGTGATATTGAACTTTGATTAAAATATTTCATTTTGTTCTTGACTGAGCAGAACAATGCATGGATATTTCTACTAAAATATTTACTTATACATGGTAACAAAGAATAATTACCAGGACTAATTAACTTTTTGAGAGGCATGATTTATTCATTGTCCTTCTACAGAGCTGACATTTGGTCACTTGGAATAACTGCCTTAGAGTTGGCTCATGGTCATGCGCCATTTTCAAAGTACCCTCCAATGAAGGTATATATTCATTAACCAAGAGTGTTAAAGAATAATACTAGCTATATTCTTGCGTATACATTACATGAAATTATTGGCCTTGGTTCTCCTGTGATAGGTTCTGCTCATGACCATAAATAGTGCTCCTCCTGGACTTGATTACGACCGTGATAAAAAATTCTCGAAGGTAAATTTTTTAGTTTGAACTGGTTGATTTTGACGCTGGATATATTTGGATGATCTTGCTCTAAAGGTGTGATGGTTCAACGTTTATGTTCTTTTCATGTATGAAATCCAAACTTTTTGTTTCTTTAATAGTCATTCAAGGAAATGGTTGCAATGTGCTTGGTGAAAGATCAAACTAAAAGGCCAACTGCTGAAAAGTTGTTGAGACATTCTTTTTTCAAAAATGTGAAGCCTCCAGAGATCTCTATAAAAAAACTGTTTGCCGGCTTACCACCACTGTGGAATCGAGAAAAAGCCCTCCAGGTATCTCATAATAGTTCTGTTGAAAGATTTTTCCTGTTTAGCATCATTTAATTTTTCCTTGATGAATATACTGCAGCTTAAAGATGCTGCACAACTAGCTATGAAGAAAATGCCTTCATCCGAGGAGGAAGCAATATCACAGGTTTGAGGCAATTGTTTATTGATGACATTTTTGTTGTGTAATACTGTACTCAACTTCCCCAAAAAGGGGAAATCTGCTACTTCGCTTCTCGCTTTGCAAAACTCTGTTTAAGCTTTCCTTTAATACTTTGCTGCCTTTTACGGGTAGACCATCCGCAGTTTCCTGCGTTTATACTACGCTTGCTTTTAGCCAAATAGCCGAGAGAGGTAATCTTCAGTTTCCTGCATTTATTTGTTCTCCAAAGCGCCTATGCTATACTTTGTCCATATGCTCTTGGCTGAAATGGTTGCATACATGCATTCTGCATATGCTTAGGGCAATTCTTGACTTGAGGGATTTTCCTTTTTGGGGTGGTTTGCTCGAGCCTATTAGTAAATTTAGCTTAAAATTTCTTAATTTTCTCTACCAGTAGCACCTAAGATTGAATATAAACAGGATGGATGACTCCTTTGATATTGTTCTGATCTAATATCTTGTATTCTCTTTTCAGAGTGAATACAAACGAGGTGTTAGTGCATGGAACTTTGATCTGGAAGATTTAAAGTTTCGAGCTTCAATGGTATGTACATGAGAAGACATCTATAAAGTGATACAGATAATTCAACTTGTTCTTATGTTTTTCCTGAACCCAAGTAAGACCGAATTCTCTTTCACTGTGGCAGGTGCAAGATGATGGCGAAATACCGGAGTTTAGGGAAGAAGATGAAAGCATGAAATCTTATATGAACTACAAGGTCCTTACATTTATACACAGTTTTTGAGTTATATTTTTATCTTTTGCTTATCAAAAATGGTTTTGAGTTATATTTCAAGTTACCATTTGCATTAGATAATAATACATGCTATTATTATACAGGAGAATTTGGTTTCTGCACTCAATGATCGGAAACCTTCCTTAAAACAAGATACTCTTTCCGGGTACACACGACACTATTTCTTTTCAGTGACTGTATAAAATACCATTTTATCCACTCCAAGTTACATAGTTAGGCGAGGATGCAGGGACAAAGAAGTACGAGACAGTTAACTTGTAATTTACAAAGCGTAGAAGAAATGCCAAGTTAGTTTTTGACCTTTTTTTAGCATTAATTAGCAATGAGGAAAGCTGGCCGTGGTTTGAACTTCAAGTATTAATCAGCTTGAGTTCTTTAAGCTTAATAAAATGAAGCCATAAATGATGTGTGTATTCATCCAAAGTTTGTTATAGGGGTTTATATCTTCGAATACCGCCAATAGTTATTTTTAGGTAGTATGACAATCTCTGTCTCCCGGAGAAAACGTAAAAAAAGATTTTGTTATTAACATCAAAGTATGATAGATTGGGTATCATGTGAGAAACTATACCATTCTCTTTATGCATCTTAAGTATTATCATCTCGATCAAATTATATTGATTTTTCCCTCTATGCTTTCTATATTCCAGCGAGCAAAAAGGTGTTGGTGAAGTGACATTAGCTGAATGCCAGAGAAAGAATGATTTGGAATGTAATAAACTGGATTCTGACCATCAGGAGAAAGGTCGACTAAAGAAAAATTCATCAAAAACAGAGCTTCCACCCCTTACCTCAGACAAAGATGCAGTACAGGCCAAGAGTAGAAGTCAAACACCAAAAACTCATCAAAGTGTGAGTGGACCGCTTATGCCAGGTGTTATCCTAAGTCATTCGGCATCAGAAAGAGCTCACAACTTTGAAAGGTCTTACAGAATTTATTGTTTTGTTTTATCTGCTTTTCCTGTGTTGCACCAAACAATTTGAAACCTCATGATTCAGTAAAAAAATAGCCATTTCCTTCAGTTCATTAATCAGCTGTTATGTCGACAGAAATGGATCAAAATTTCCTTGCGCGTGAAGCTTTTGGAACTATATGCTTGAAATTGGTCTCTTTATATCTTTGTGGCTGGTTATCCATTTCTTTTTCAGATTATTATTTATTTTGAACAATTAGGATGCCAACAGACAAATAATTGTCATTGTCATGTTTAGCGCTTTAGTAACTTCTTATCGAGGCTGATCTTGAGACTAGGGATTAATTCAATATGATGTGATTTGTTGTGTTTACCAGCTGGTTTGTGCACAGCGAAGTATGATAAAATTGTTAATTTGTTGGCCCAGTGGTATTCTATGTTTTTATTTGTTTTATTGCTACTTGTTATCTAAATACAAACTTTGCTGCACGTAACTTATGTTTCTGTTGTAGAATCAAGATTGAAAACCAACAAGCGGAAAAAGCTCATCAAGTACGAAGAGCGCCCAGCTTTAGTGGCCCTTTAACGCTTCCAAACCGAGCTTCAGCAAATAGTAAATCAGCTCCAATTAACTCATCCGGGGGTATTAACATATTCCCCGCAAGTTCTTAACTAAAATTGTTTTGACCATGTTTTATAGGAATAGTCATGCTGAAGCTAGATTTTGCTTTACGCTAATAGTAATTGTTCTCTCTCCAGGATTAAAAGATTCTTTAGATGACAAATCAGTGACAAACTTGGTTCAAATAAAAGGGAGGTTTTCTGTAACCTCAGAAAATGTAGATCTTGTGAAGGTACATCATTTCCTTTAAAATCTCTCCCTTTTTGGTGACGATTTTCTTACCTATATATGTATGCTAAGATAATGCTTTATGCACCTTCCGTTGACATTTTTCTCAAGCAGTTCAGTGTTGCCTTATGTTTCAGCATAAGACAACATATGTCCTGTACCATTACTATCTTTGACATAAGATTCATGTGATACCCAGGGGTCACAATTGAGGAAGGCTGCTAGTGTTGGAGACTGGATATTGGATTCCAAAATGATGGTTCGTGAATTGGTCCCTTCTTTGGTACCACAATTAAATGATTTGAAAACTAAAAAAACCTCCTTGCCCCACATTAAATCTCCGCTTCTTAGACAAGCTAAAACGAAAATGAAGAAGAAAAAGAATTAATGGATCTAATTGTAGGATATTGCTCATCAATTTTCAGCCTCCCGGTCAACTACCGAAAGAGCTTGGCCATGATAATGTTCCTGCCTCAGTTCTGATGCCTCACCTACAAAATCTTTTTCAACAGACATCAATACAACAGGTAATGTTTCAAGTTTATGGTAGGAACATAAGACTACTACTTCATGCACCATCCATTTTTCTTCTTGTTCTAATCTCTCCCTATTGAAAAGAGAACCACTCCTTATTTCTACTGTTTTTCTATTACTAGGATCTAATTATGAATCTGTTGAGTAGCTTGCAACAACCTGAGGCAGGAGACGGTGAGTAAACATCTAATGATATGTCTAATCTTATTACGTAGAGAACACGTGTTCTAATAGTAACATGGTTTCTGTATTATTTTGAATTTCTTGGTTTCTCTCAGCTTCACAACATGGAAAGTTGTCTTCTCCACAGCGTATTCCAGAGAATAATGGAAGTGTAAGTACACTGTTTTTTGCATTTACAATATGATTTTTATTCTAGAAAACATATTCCTTTTAAAAACGAATTACTGAAATTGATTTCTTTTAGGTTCATTGTGCTCACGTTCACGCTTTTCCTTCTCATGTGCGTGTACAGCTACACTATCCGCTTTTCTAGCTAAAAACTTTGTTTTCTCTTATAATGAACTAGAGATGTCTTGTCTCATACTTTTAAACTGTACTCCAGCGATTATACCTGTCAATGGTAACACTGAGCTTCTAAATAGTTTGGAGGAATTTCCTTGTACCCACGATCTTTACAATTCAATGCTATGAACCACCTGATCATGTGCAACTCTGGCAGTATCCCCCTCCCCCATTCATTTTGTTAGAGTTCTTTTATCTATTTCTTTCTCAGCTTTACCCTTTAAAAATCTTTTATTAAATTTCCTGGTGCTGAATCCATTTGCATCTGCTATTATTAGTAACGCACAGAGAAAGTTGTTTTGTTGGTAATGGCAATGGATTACAGTATAGTCTCATGTATCGTTTGACGGGTGGATGTTCCATTATTGAAACTTCTCTGGGCTGACCAATACCCAATAGGTGCTATTGGCAGATGTTTGATTTTACCTTTTACCTGATTTTCATTTTAGCCTTTACTGCATAGAAACCAAAGAAATAACTGATTTGTTAGATAATTGCTGCTGATAATGTTGTATCAAACCTCAATCTCAATGCTTTGAAATATTCATTTTTTTCAAGTACTTCTGAAGTATTCATCTTATGTTAGCTATATATGTATTACTTGGTGTACAGCCTAACTATTCCAGTCATCATTACTCTGTTGTCGCATTCATTTTCATCAAGACTTTAAAGTTTCAGCTCGTTTGCAGGTTGAAGCAGCTGTTTCTGAGAGGGAGCGCATGTTGCTAGTCAAAGTATCTGAGCTTCAAGCTAGGTGAGTTAAGCAGTGGGACTCACATCAACTTTGTCGTCATGCTTCTCTGTTATACGGACTCTTTTCTTAAACTGATCTTATCGCAATTGCGCAGGATGATTAGCCTGAAGGATGAATTAACAACAGAAAAACTGAAATACATGCAGGTGAGTGACCTGATTGGTTTTCGTTTCTGCAATTTGGTGGATCGAACAATAGAAATAAAATATAAGATAGAGACTATGACTTAAGTTCTTTCAGGGGTTAGGACCAGCAGGTGCCCCCCCCCCCCCCCCACACACAACCACCAATACACAAAAGAAAAAAGAAAAAAGAAAAAAATGAAGTCTGCACGGAGGGACGGATAGAGTAGAGGCTTCTTTCTCGGTATATTATTAACAATGGTTTTCTACTGTTTCTAGTTGCAACAGCGGCTAAATGCCACGTCAAGTCGGGAGGAAGATTGGGACAGGAGAGAATTGGACTCTTGATGCCAAAAGATCTTCACGATTGTGTAAAGATGTGTATATTCAGGTTTCTGTCTGATGTTGCTACAGCCACAGTTTCAAATTCTTTAATCCAAGTGGAATTACCAACTCAGACACATTCGTTTAGATTTGCAGATTGAGTTATAGGAAGGAGCAGAGTTTACTATTCACATGGCTGGAAAAATGGTCGCCATTGTTGAATACAAGCTCATAGAGTAATCCAGCTCCAAGTGATGAATAAACAGAATCATCGGTTTGTAGAGAATTTCTTCATTTATTGGGTGAGCGCGAGCTAAATACAGGCTTCTTGTGCAGATCCACGTCTCCAGTCCCAGAGGTATTATCTTACTTATGGTGGAAAAACAACCTCCTTAGTCGAACAAGATCTGTTCTATAGGCTCGTACCACTATATCCTTTTTATGCCCGTTAAAATAAAATTTTGCCAATTTATTTTAGATCCTGGATTTATCTTGTAATATGAATATACATCAGTTGTAATTTTGTTCATATATACCTAATGCGACATGCGTAAGTTGTCCGATTAAAGACGTTCGTGGGAGGATTCATCCATATTTTTTGACCTTGTATTGTATATTCAACTACTATTACGCTTACTTTGGAGAAATAATGTACGTCTAAACAACATTTGTCATTCATGGTAATACTAACACGATCATTGATTTGATTTGCTCGTGCGCATAACCAATTTTTACTAAGAAAAATAGAGTTTATCCTCGTTAGGAGTGCTAGTGTGAAATAAACATGGAATCTACTAAAACCACCTAGGCAAGTATTATGCATTACGCTTTTCTGTTACACTAGTTTGTAATGTTGTCTTTTGTTTCTCTTTTGTTCGGGTCGTGTCTAAAATGAGTGTATCTGACCCTACTCATATTTTATACAGATAAAAACGGGTTAATCAGGAGATAATATGTGTAATTATATTATCATAGACTTTTAAATATGATTACTTTTGGGAGAATTAGAGCCCGTTTGGATTAGCTGATTGAAAATAGTTGATAAGTGAAGTATTGAAAAGCTTTTTGAAGTGCTGAACTGATTTTTAAAATAAGTATTTGCGTGTTTGGATAGAAGTGCTGAAACTGATAATAAGCAGTTGATGTTTTTGATTAAAAAGTGCTGATAAGCTATTTTCTGTTAAAATGACTAAAATACCCTAGAATTTTTTTCAAAAATTATAAATTAAGAATTTCTTTGTAAAGAAAAAACTAAAAACGAATATGGAATGTGGAGAAAGTCAAGATATTTATTTTGGGAAAAGTATTTTATGAATAGAAAATATTATTAAGGATAAACTAGTACAAGTGTTGGTCAAACTAAAAGTGCTTAGGCCATCTTCAATGCTAGCACTATTTTTTTTGCACTAAATTTCACACTAAAATGGTGTAACACCAAATTTACTTCAACCATTACACTATTTTTTCACCGAATCTTCTCTCTCTTGTATATTATATTATTATCTTCTAATTACTTTTGATTTGTTATTTCCTTCAAGCTAATACTATTTTTTCCCTTTTTCATATTCATTATATATTATTCACATTCACCACTTATATAATCATTTATTACAAAATTATTTTACAGGATAAATTAACAAAAAGTAAAATCATTGACTATAATAATAATAATAATAATAAAATTAACCTATAATTTTATATAAATATAATATATACAAAAATTAATATATCAAAAAATAGGATATAAAATTAAAATTGTAAAGATCTTAATATAAAAGTTAATGATATACACAATATATGATAAATCTAAAAGTCCAAAAATAAAAGAATTATAAAATAATATTAAACCAAATATAGTGTGATGAATAGTGTGACACCAAATTTGGTGCAACACTATTCATGCTCTATAATAGAGCAAAAAATGGTGTTGCATTGGAGCAAAAATACACCATTTCTTGCACCAAATTTGGATTTGGTGCAAGATATAATGTGGCATTGGAGATACCCTTATAAGCTGAAAAGTCATAAGTTGGGGTGACCAGCTTATGACTTATGGCTAATTTTAGCTTTTAAGCATTGTGGGTATTTATCAAACGCGTAAATAAGTCAAAATGTGCTTATAAGCCAGTTTGACTAGCTTATAATCTTAGCCAAACACCCCCTTAATCTCCCAAGCTTGATGAACCTCTAGTTTGATCTTACAAATGTAAAAGTTAAACCAATAATTATCCATTGGTTATCCATTTTCTAAGTGGATAATATGTGTCTTAGTTGTAACACCCCAAATTTTTATAATTTTTGCATTCTTGTGTCTTAGTTGTAACACCCCAAATTTTTATAATTTTTGCATTCTTGATTGAACATTTTTTATAACAAGGAAATATTTTACTTTGCACTTCTTAAATGTAAAATGATCAGTGTATGAAAATTTCTTACTTTAGGTTGTGTTAATATTGGCAATGAAGTTCCATGGTGTTGCTATACGTAACACTTAATATTAGTTTGACTAATTGTTATTAAATATAGTATATAATTAAGTTTTTGGGTTTCTAACCTTTTGTATTTATCTAAGAATATTTAGTAATTTAGGAACCATTTCTATTTCATACATATCGATAAACTCCTCATTTTGTTTATTCTTCAAGAGAAAAAGAAGAACCCATTTCTATCTCTCTCTATCTCTCTATCTCCATCTCTCTCTCTACTCCATAGCTGAAATTTCATGAAAAAACTATGGATTCATACAAAATAAACAAGGAATTTTTATTTTTGGGTGAAAATTAAGTTGTTCCTTTTGGTAAGTTTCTAAACTCGTTTTTATACTAGATATATATTAGTATTTTATACATATATTTTCGTACAGAGTTCTGATTTAAGTGATCTAGGACTTTCTGGAAAGGTATTTTATAACTCTACAATTCTTATAAAGGAATAAAAATCTAGCTTTGTTGGTATATACCTTAAAAATGATAGTAAAGTATAGGGTAGGTACTGCCCAGATTTTTAGTTTTTGAAATACCTTCGGTACTTTTGTTAGTAATTTTAGCATAACTTTTTGTACAAAATTGATATGGGGCTAATTCAAGATGTTCTAAAACGGTAAGACATATACCTACAACGTTTATGAAGACTATAAAGTCTAGTTTATCCGAATAGATCTTCAAAACCGAATCACAACTCGGAACAATGAATCTGTCATGAATTGTTGTTCAAACGTTATTGGGTAATTTTCACCAATATCATATTTAGTTTGACTTATTAAATTACTGATATTTAAGGTGTATAAATCCTTGAGAGATCGAATGGGAAGTATTTGAGGACGTAGACAGATTTGGTTTATTTACAATGTAGACAATTCGAACATCCCCAAATTGTGATTGAATTGTGTTGTGGTAAAACACCGAGGTTTCTATATAAACTTGTACTCTTTTTGCTTGATGGAAAATTTTGAAATAATCAGATATTTTTATTTTTCTTGTCTTTAGTTTATATTGTTATATTCGTATTATATCAAGTATTGTAAGATACTTGCTAAAATCGCCCATTTGTACGAATTGTTTGATCATTTTGCTTTCTTGTTGAGAATTTATCCTTCTTGTGGAAGTGACTTTGTCACTCATTTTGGCATGCCTCTTAATTCAGATCTTTTGCCATCTTGACTTTGGATTTGTAGTTCGTCTTGAATTATGGAACTTGTCCATGTTAAGTACGAACTAGGAAGCCATTCTTAATATGGTTCTTGATTCTCTTGTATATTGGGTTTTGACCCTACTTGATTTGGGACTTCGGCCCATCTTGATATATGAATATGCTTAGTGTGATGGCATGATGTACATATTGGGCGAAAGAAAAATGGATATTTGGTATACTCTCTTAGATTGATAGTATACACTTTCTTGACTTTTGAACATTATATTTTGGTATTTGAAAACATTTCAAAGTTTGATATTGATATGTTTGATATATTTGTTCACTTAATTTAAATTATGTTAAATTGAGCTAACTATTACTGAAGAAGGGAATTGGAGAATTTAATGACTCCAAGACTAAAGTTTATACACCACTAAACTTTATGCTTAGCGACAGTTATTTTCTATCTTAGGTAATGTTCGGGATAAAATCTGAAGATGGCCATAATGTAGTCCTTTTTGGAGATCTTGGAGATCACATTTGCATATGTACCTTGGTTTTGCATAGTTTGGGACGTGTACATGATATACATAATATACCTTATATATATATATATATATATATATATATATATATATATATATATATATATATATATATGTCACATTATGTAAGTTATTTGGAGGCTTGTTAGATTTTAAGACCAAAAATCTTGTAACTTATATTTGGAAATTTATTTTGCTATTTTTAGTGTGTGTGTGTCAATAACTCAAGTCTTGTAATAAGCTGAATTTATATTTTGTCTTGTAAATATGTACAAAGGAGAAAACTAGTTTCCTTTTTATATACCCGATAGTTTAAAATTTATGTACAATACAAACTTGCAGTGATGTTGAATGAAAGTATATATTTGTTAGGAAGTTGCTTTAATCTGTTGATTATTCGAGAAGGGTTATATCACCTTATGTTAATATTTTGGACATTGTATTTCATTTAAATAAAAAATTATGGTGTATTTTCAGAAAAAGAAATTTATTGCACTTTGAACCTTTTTGCATGTGCCTATTTCCGCTATTAAATTATTCTGAATATTTTTAAACTAATATCTCTTTTAATATTTTGTAAGTAGGGATTTGATTTATTTCCTAAGTAGCACCCCCCAAAGGGGGGCACTATAAGTTTGGTATCAGAGCCACGGTTTGTGATTCTAGGATTTATTTGTTGTGAAAGTACCTAGTATTTGTTGTTATTTCCTTTCTTGAAAGTGACTTGGAGTTTATAAATTTTTGCATACTTGTTTAGTTTAATTTAATTTAATTTATGGTATTTTGTGTGCATATGCATCATGTACATGTCCCTAATGTAGTGTGATCTTATCTTTTATAGGAATTTTAATACGGCCTCTTCTTCAAATAGAGCTATTGAATCCGTTGATGAAAGTCAGGCCCAGAATAATGCCATACCTCACATTCAGGGAGGAA
The DNA here is from genome assembly GCA_032618575.1 of Nicotiana noctiflora. NCBI lineage: Eukaryota > Viridiplantae > Streptophyta > Magnoliopsida > Solanales > Solanaceae > Nicotiana > Nicotiana noctiflora. The sequence continues at coordinate 69,690 of JASVEL010010805.1, read as the reverse complement.
ATGAGGAACCCTTGCTTAACCTAAATCGTCCTCGTGTTAGTGGAAATGAAGTGGGAAGTAATCCAAGAGCAATGAGTCATAATACTCCATTTATTAATCCTCCATTCCAGCAGATGGTTGAGTTCTTTCCTCACTTGGCTGGGACAAACCCAGTGAAATGAATTTTGAGAAATGAGAAAAATGGGTGGAGTTGAATTTGAAGGCACTACAGATCCCACGGTAGCTGAACAATGTCTCGAGCGTATGGAGAGGGTCTTTGAACAACTATAGTGTACTAATGCTTCGAAATTTAAGTATGTTATTTCTCTTTTACAGAAATATGCCTATGATTGGTGGGTAAGTGTTCCAAATGCAAAAGCAAAAGCAAACCCTCCGGTATGGAGTTGGGATGACTTTTGAAATTATTTCATGCAAAATATGTTCCCTATGTCTATCGTGATGCTAAGAAGAAGGAGTTTATGAATTTAAGACAAGGAAGTATATCTATTGCATAGTATCAAAAAAGCTTTCTCAGGCTTTCTCGCTATGCTGGAGGTATTATTGATGATGAAAGAGACAAGTGCAGAAGATTTGAAGAAGGTTTGAATGCATACATTCGAAAATCAGTGGAAATATTACAACTGGATGATTTTTCCAAGCTAATTTCAGCTGCACTTACTTGGGAAAGAATTGACAAGGAAGAAGCTAGTAGAAGAGAAAACATGTTTAGGAATGATAATTCAAATTATGGCGGTTCATCCAAAAAGGGAAAGTTTGACTATTCCAGGACCGAGAGTACACATAAATCATCACATCATAAGAATAATAAGTTAAATTTTCTGCTGCCGCTACTCCAAGTTATGGCCAAGGAAAAACTCATACACCTACTTGTGCACATTGCGGGAAGAATCATTATGGTGCATGTAAACGAGCTTCTGGTGCTTGTTTTAATTGGATGTATGGATCATAAGGTAAAGGATTTTCCTAATCCTAATCCTCTTTCTTATACACATACATAAAGCTCAGTTCAAAAGCTTGTCACTACTCATTCTCAAGCTAATAGTAGTGCTAGACCTTGAAATATGCAAGCAGCGGGTTCGAGTGAAGCTAATCAGGCTAGTGGGCCAAGAGCTATGCACAAGTTTATGCTATGAGAAAGAAGAATGGCCAGGATGGCCCGGACGTGGTTGTTGGTATTTCACTTATTTGGCATACCTGTTGTTATATTATTTGATCCTGGATCTTCTCACTCTTATGTTGTCTCATCATTTGCATTTCCTGGTACGGTTAAATTTGTTAGACTTGACCTTGATGTCCTAGTCACGAGTCCATTAGGTCATTAGGTTGTTGTTAATAAGATTTATCGAGATTGTACATTCATGATTCAAAATTTGGTCTTCCTTGCCGACTTACTTAAAAAGCCCTTCCAAGACTACGATGTTATTGTTGGCATGGATTGGCTCCATAGGCACCATGCGTTGGTTGATTGTAGGTTTAAACAAGTGACATTTAGAACTCCTGCATATTCACATATGGTAGTTCAAGGAGAAAGATCATTAACATCTAATATTATTTCTACGGTCTTGGCAAGGAAGATGATTTGTCAAGGTTGTGATGCATATCTTGCTCATATAGTCGATACAAGATTGGGGAGTCCAAGTCTTAAGGACATACCAACTGTGTGCGACTTTCCTGATGATCTTCCTGGGTTACCTCCAGAAAGGGAGATTAAAATACCTATTGATCTTGTCCCTAGAATTACTCCTATTTCTATCGCTCTTTATAGAATGGCTCCAGCTGAATTAAAAGAGTTGAAGGCTCAATTGCAAGAACTTCTTGAGAAATGTTTTATCCGTCCCAGTATTTCGCCTTGGGGAACTCCTATTTTATTTGTGAAAAAGAAAGATGGCACTTAGGCTTTGCATTAATTACCGGTAGCTGAACAAGATAACAATCAAGAACAAATACCCACTGCCAAGAATCGATGACTTGTTTCACCAGCTGAAGGGAGCCAGCTTATTCTAAAAAATTGACTTGAGGTCTGGATATTATCAGTTGCGCGTGAAGGAGAAAGATGTTCCTAAAACTGCTTTTAGGACCAGGTATGGCCATTATAAATTTTTGGTAATGCCATTTGGTTTGACAAATGCTCTTGCTGAATTTATAGATCTAATGAACCGTGTATTCAAGCTTTATCTCGAGGAATTTGTGGTGGTTTTATTGATGACATTTTAGTCTATTCCAAGAATAGAGAAGATCATGATAAACATATCTGAATTGTCGTGAAAATTCTGAAAGAGAGACAACTCTACACGAAGCTTTCCAAATGTGAATTTTGGCTGAATAAAGTGGCTTTTTTGGGGCACATTGTATCAGCTGAAGGTGTGAGGGTTGATCCTAGTAAGATTCAAGCTATTTTTGATTGGAAAGTCCCTAAAACTCCAACGGAGATAAGAAGTTTCTTGGGTTTAGCAGGATACTACAGAAGATTTGTAAAGGGCTTCTCCATTATAGCTTATCCTTTGACCAGACTTTTGGGGAAAGATACTAAGTTTGTATGGCATGACAAGTGTCAAGAGAGCTTTGAAAAGCTCAAATCCTTGTTGACACAAGCTCAAATAATTTTTTTGCCAACTGAAGGGAAAGATTATGTAGTATACAGTGATGCAACTCATCGTGACTTGGGTTGTGTTTTGATGCAAGAAGGGAAAGTAATTACTTATGCCTCTCGGAAGTTGAAATCACATGAGTTGAATTATCCCACTCACGATCTTGAACTTGCTGCCATTGTTTTTGCCTTGAAAATTTGGAGGCATTACTTGTACGGAGAGAAGTGTCACATATTTATTGATCACAATACTTTGAAGTACTTGGGTACCCAAAAAGAGTTAAATTTGAGACAGCGTAGATGGCTTGAACTCATCATAGATTATGATTGCACGATTGATTATCATCCTGGTAAAGCCAATGTGGTTTCAGATGCGTTGAGTCGCAATTCCCTTGCAAGTTTAACTCTAAGTCCTTTCCCGTTGCTTCTTGAATTAAGAGCCATGAATGTTTGTCTTTCATTTAATTCTAATGGTTCTATCATTGCTAATTTGCAAGTCAAGCTAGTCTTACTCGAGCAAGTCCAAGAAGCGAAAATGTTAGATGAGAAGCTTGTGAAACGGGTTGAAGAAGTCCAAAATGGAAGAGAATCAGATTTTTTGTTAAGGAAAGACGGTACCTTATTTTATAAAATTAGGTTATGTGTTCCTAATGATAATGAATTGAGAAATCAGATCTTGATTGAAGCACATAGTTCACCTTATGCAATGCATCATGGAGGTACTAAAATGTGTCGGGCCATTAAGGAGCACTGTTAATGGAGTGGTATGAAGAAAGACATTGCAGAGTTCATTTCTAAATACTTGGTATGTCAACAAATAAAATCTGAATATCAAGTCCCAGCTGGTCTACTGCAACCTTTGTCAATACCCGAATGGGAATGGGAAATAACGATGGATTTTATTTCTCGACTTCCATGCACTCAAAGAAATCATGATGCAATTTGGGTCATTGTGGATAGACTAACTAAGAGTGCTCATTTCTTGGCAATCAGAATGGACTACTCACTAGAACGTCTAGCAGAATTGTACATTAACGAGATTGTGAAGCTGCAAGGAATCCCTGTTTCTATTGTGTCTGATAGAGATTCAAGGTTTACATCCAGATTTTGGTCTACCTTGCAAGAAGCTTTGGGTTCCAGGTTGAATTTTAGTACCGTATTCCATCCACAAACAGACGGTCAGTCTGAAAAGGTAATACAAATCTTGGAGGATATGCTTCGAGCCTGCATAATTGAGTTTAAGGGTAGTTGGGACAAACACTTAGACCTCATAGAATTTGCTAATCTACCAATCAAGTATAGGCATACCTCCTTATGAAGCTTTATATGGGAGACAATGTAGAACACCTCTTTGTTGGAATGAGTTTGGTGAAAGAAAATTTATAGGTCCCGAGATCGTGCAACAGACTGAAAATAAGGTAAAAATCATCAAGGATCGTTTGAAAATTTCTTCAAATAGACAAAAGTCATATGCTGATCTTAAAGGTGTGAAATTAAGCATCCGGTGGGTGATAAGGTGTTTTTAAAGGTTTTCTCGTGAAAGAATATTTTGAGATTTGGCAAAAATAGTAAACTCAGTCCTCGATTAATTGGACCTTATGAAATACTTGAGAGAATTGGTCCGGTTGCATATAAGCTAGCTTTTGCCACTTGAATTAGGTAAGATACACAACTTCTTTCATGTTTCTATGCTTCGAAAATATCGCTCATATCCATCTCATATTCTTCCTATTGTGTCTATTGAGGTTAGTCCTGATTTGACATATGAAGAAGAACCAATCCAAATTTTAGCACATGAGATAAAAGTACTTAGAAATAAGAGAATCCTATTAGCGAAGGTTCTTTGGATAAATCATTCAGGCGAAGAAGCTACTTGGGAGCGAGAAGAGGATATGCGAGTTCAACATCCATATTTGTTCCGGGACTAGTACAAGGTAAATTTCGAGATGAAATTTTATTTTAGGGGGAGAGAGTTGTAACACCCCAAATTTTTATAATTTTTGCATTCTTGATTGAGCATTTTTTATAACAAGAAAATATTTTACTTTGCGTATTTTAAATGTGAAATGGTCAATATATGAAAATTTCTTACTTTAGGTTGTGTTAATATTTGCAATGAGGTTCCATGGTGTTGCTATATGTAACAGTTAATATTAGTTTGACTACTTATTATTAAATATAGTATATAATTATGTTTTTCCAAAGTTAATATTAGTTTGACTACTTATTATTAAATATAGTATATAATTACGTTTTTCCAAAGTTCGTCTTACTTCTCATTTTCCTCTGTCTCCGGCATGAGTTAGACCCAAGTTTGGCTCGTCAAAACCACATGGATTACCATAACATTGGTATAAGAGCTGAAGGGTGCAGCTTCCTTTCGATAAATCGTTATTTTACACAACCCCGCTGATATTTAACCAATCCAGAAAGCGGTGTGGAGATACCGACCTTGGGGACAACAAATACTGATTTCTCAAATTCCCTTCCAATCTTGCATAACTTGCTATTTCCTCCAATGCGGGTGTAAGCTTAAAATCAGCAAAGCGAAACACATTTCGAGTCGGGTCACAAAATGGTAGTGAGGCCTCGATGACATCTGACCTTGCCTTGACATTTTAGTAGACCGGTGAGACCCCCCAAGATTTTGACCACTATTTCTTTGTTGCTTTTTTCCAAATCGTTCCACCACATATAGAGCTGGAGAGGGACCTCGCTAAAGATAATGAAAGGTTTGGTTTCACTTGTTCTCATCCTGCACATTTTTTAAGGTGATTTATTATTATTTTTCTCTCTTGACTATTTTAAAAAATATATACATATAAAAAATGACTTTGACTATTTTCCAAAAAAAATCCGATTTTCCTAATACGGCCCTTTAGTACTTCAGGGATGAAGATTTCAAGGCTGCGAAGGCTAATTGGTCAAAAACCCAAAAATGATCGTTTATGCAAAGTGAGCCTTTCGGCGTCCCTTACATGAACATCTGGCTAATTTTGTAATAACGGCATCGACAGACTTAATTTTTTGCTACTTCAACAAAAAGGGAGTTGGACCCAACGAGGGTTGCCTACGTATCTCACACCCTGTGAGAATCAAACCGGCGTAGTTCGGTCTAAATAAACAAACTATCTATTTTTTCAAATAAACTATTTTTGAAAATAAAATCACATATTTTTTTATTGGCAAATAAAGCAAACTATGTTACAATATATATATATATTCTTTCTTTTAGTGGAAATTAAAACAAACTATTTTAAAAAATAAAACTCCATTTTTTTTTATTATTGACAAATAGAACAAACTATTTTGAAAATAAAATTTTTTATTGGCAAATAAACTGTAAAACATTTTTTTCAAAAATCTAGCATGGTTTCGACATTGCTTGAGCATTATTATCTACACAGTTATTATATATATGTGTGTGTGTGTGTGTGTGTGTATTATTTTTTTAAAAAATCGGTCAACATGCAAGTCTGAAGCAAAGCAAATGCACAAGTAGCAAGTATGGTACATTAGGATGGTCTTTTCATTTCAGGTACACCTGTCTTAGACGGACCCAAACCCTGTGTTTAGTCCCCTAAGCCAAATGCACATGATGCGGCATGAGGCTTTGTTATTCTAGGTTTATAACCTGGGTTTATTGTTTTAGACCTGGCTTACCCGAGTGGACAACTCGAGCTGGAGGGGGGGCAGCGTACCGGGAATACTGAAGCTTCACCGCTTTGCAACTTATCTGAATCTCCTTCTAAAATTGGAATAGACTCTATACAGAAAAGAAGTCAGACGAAGTGCACCCTTCTTCATGATTTAGAAGACTCAGAGAGGAGATGAGTTTCGGCACAATTTATATACAGCTCATAAAATATCAAAACGGTAAATATTTAGCACATATAGCATGGAACACATAACAAAATCAAATAAAATCAAATATAACAATTTAATCGAGCTCCAATTCTTGAACCCTGAACCGAGATTCTGGGTTTAGTGTCCCCAGCAGAGTCGCCAGAACTGTCACACCTCCTTTTGGCGCTACTACACCCCGTAAAATAATAAAAGGAGTTTTCTCATTTAAAGGACAATCAGAACGGAATTTATTATTAAAAATCAGAGTCGCCACTTGGGAGATTAATAATGTCCTAAGTCACCAGTTAAATCCCGAACCGAGGAAATTATGACTCAGTTAGCAGTCCGCGAATCAAAAATCCGAGTAAGGAATTATGTTAACCCATGAGAAGGTGTTAGGCATTCCCGAATTCCATGGTTCTATCACGGTCGCTCAACTATTGTATTTAATTTTATCTGATTTCAAAACATGTTCTAACTTTTTGTGCCTTTTATTAGTAAGCCATTTTTTAAGGAAAATTGAACATCGTTTAAACATGTCTTTGGATCGCGTCACATGAAATGCACCCGCAATCCGAAACACATCTTATTCAATGTTTTAGGATTTAATTTGGGTTGCATGAAATGCAGACCCGAGTTTAAAGAGTTAAATTACTAAATACGCGCCTAAAGAGATTAGCGCGTTATTATTTTGGGGAGGGCTGTGAAATTTACTAAACAGCCTGTCCCGAAATCTAAGTATTTATTTTAACCATTTATTGAGGGCCCCGTAATTATTCATTTTTATCTGGCGAGGCTCATCTCATTTTTATTTAAGGCAAACCTAAAGTACACTACGATTCTCTATTTAGCTTGTTCTAAAAATAAAAATAAAAATCCTAGTTAATTATATGGTTTAAGAACAATTATAATTGGGTACCGAACGCGACCCTAATTGAGCACATACTGCCATTTAGCACATCAGCTAAAGTAGAAACGATAATGATTGGCAATTTAAATTACCCATAAACTACCCCTTTCGTCCTGATATAATTGTCAAAATGATTATTAATTCGGACATAACTATACCACGCTTATCTATTTCGGAGTGACTAGAAGATTCTGAAGCAATTACATCTTAACTAATTCTAATTCCTGTTTTTGACTTAACACAATGCGATATGAACGATTATTCTAAGCTAATCCAAGAATGAATACTGATTTCCTACTTAAGTTGCAGTTACTACCATGAATGAAAATCACAAATTTTCAAGTCATCTTCCGGTTCCGACTATCTTGAGTTTGAATGTACACTACACCAACTGAGACTATAACACAATTTGAAAGAAATAAACTTAACCATTCTAGTATTCACAGCTTATTAATTCACGAAAACAGTCCAAAATACTTTAGGCTGTCCTAATTACCGTCCAAAGTTTTTACAAAGCTAAACTACTCATCATCTGGTATTTATTCAGCTCTAGTATGCAATATTTAGCAGGCAGATCTAAGATCAAAGCATATGAGCCATTTTTATTCCACTTTTTAAACTTGAGGTTACAACAAAGGTCCAAATGAGTACCTAGAAGGCAAATGAAATATGAGAGAGGGAGGTGAGTCAACAACATCAACAAATAGCAACAAACATCAATCACTCGACCAAAAATATCAGTTAAATTCTAGCCTCAAACCCATAATTGATACCCAACAACTTCAAAAGGAAAAGTTCATTCGAACAATAACCAAATAGATTTGGAATCGAGATTTAAAACCAAGTTCGATTCATTTCAACTTATCAATAAAGAGCTAATGTTTCAGACTTAGAGAAGAGTTAGAAATCAATAAAACTCTATCAAACTCAATCAAACAATCAATGTTTACTTCAGTTTTTTTTTAAATGCTCTCTCCGTTTTCTTTTTTCTCCCCTTTCTCACTTAACCTCCAGCCCTTTTTAAAGAGTCATTCAATAAGTGCATTCCCCCATTATCACCTTATCTTGTTAATTTTTAATTATCCATTAACCTATTGTTGATTATTTTATCACTTAGTGCATATTTCAGATTTTAAAAACAGACTAGTGCAGTTCTCAATAGGTTAATGAGGGTCCAAGTTCCCAAACTTAGTAGTGCTATCAACGAGTTAATTAGTTTTAAGACTGGGAGTTTGCATATTTCACTATTAATTATATGCTTATTTTTTTAATAATTCCACTTAGTAGTGCTTATAATTTAATCCAGCTATTATGCCCCTACGAATTGCTAGCAAACTCCTATTTACTGAGGGTCCAAATTCCCAAACTACCCTTGTAATTATATCTATTGTTACTGCCCTAACCTATAACTATCAATCAGTCTTAAAACTAATTAACTCTTAAAATCTATTTATTCCTAGCAACTAAACAGAACTAATTTATGATCACTTTGAATCAATACAACTATAACCAATCCTTAAGGGATTCAAGTGAAAACTAAAAATGAAAATCAAACAGATGAACTGAAACTAATTAACATAGTAAAATAAATTAAACATCAAATTCCACAAAACATTCAGATTGGGCAGAACAATATCCAAACTAGAATCAATACAAAAATGCATCAATTTTATGAAAAATGCAGGGTTATTTAACAGTGATAAAAGCCTAAAGATAAAAAATAACATATTCGATATCAAAACATTTGATGAAAATAAATTAAATACAAATAAACTAAACTAATCGATGATAACTAATTAATCGATTGCGTATAACCATTTCAACAGTTAACAAACATACAAGCAGAAAACACATATATATTTGTCAAACAAAGAAGATTGACCGAATAAAGGTTTGTTAAATATGAGCATAAATGAAAGAAAAATTGAAAATTTGAATAAACTAAACTAAACTAAACGTGTAGCAGATAAGACTCACGCATATAAATATGAGGAAGAAGAAGAAGTACCTCAGGCATTTAATGAACACAGATGACCCAGGCTTGAACCAGTCTTGACCTTTTTGAGGTTGAACGGACCTTAATCGGGGTATTCTCAGTTGAGAATACATTGATTAAGGTCTGTTAAACCTCAATTTCTCATTGAATTAGACATAACCCAACTTTTTAGATTTTCTAGGGTTCATACGGGTGATTTAGGGTTTGGTTTTCTTTGGTTAGATTCGAACCAAACCAGTGTTGGTTTGGTTACGAGGGAGGTCATGGGAGTGTTAGGTATCGATTTGAGGTGGTTTTGGCATAGATTGGGTTTTGGCTCGAATCTTCAAATGAAGATTCAAGAAGACGTGGATTAATTCGAGCTAAACTAATGTTGGATTTGGATTCAGGGTGTTAAGGTGGATTTGTGGTGTTAAGGAGGTGGTCGGCGGCGTTGATGTCGCCGGGTTTCAAGCGAAGGGAGCTCATGGCAGCTATGGTTTGGGCCTCGGTCTGTCTCTGAACAAGAGAGATGGTGAATAGTGATTGGGGGGGGGGAAGGGAAGGTTTGGTATGGGGCGTGGGGTGAAGGGTGAAGGGTGAGGTTTTTTATACGGGGTAAGGGACTTGATCCTGGCCATTCGATCAAATGAAATTGATGGCCAGGATCTTCTTCACTTAAGAAAATGGTACCGTTTTGAGTGGGGACTGGGTCGGTCTGAGATGGGAGTGGGTCGGTTCATGAGATGAAATGATCTCGGCCGTAGATCATTATCAGATGGACGTTTGAGATTGCACTTGACTTAAACAACATCATTTGGGCGTATTGAGAGACCTGATCGATTGGACCGGGTGTGGGATGTGCTTTGGGCCTGGTTTTTGGTCTCAAAGTTTAGCCCAAATTCGAATTTCTCTTCAATTTTCAAATCTTTTCTTTTCCTTATTTATAATTAAACAAAATTCCTAATTAATTTGTAAATATCAAAAATAAAACTACACAGATATTAGTTAATACTTAACAATAATTAACACGCCAATTAACTCATTTGGTTAAAAAAAATCATACAATGACAAGAAATAGAATAAAATACTACATATTTTTGTAATTTTTATTTTGTAAAACAAATTTAATTACTCATAATTGTATAATTAAATCCCAAATGCAAGTGAAACATATTTTTGTATTTTTTTATTAATTTAACAAATAAATGTGCCATACAAAAATGCAAATAATACAAAGAAAATAACAGAAAATTCCCAACAGTTGCAAACAAACAAAAATTATTTTATGTTTTTTTAATTTTCTGGGAGTAATTCATATGTAGGACAAAAATCACGTGCTCACAATAATAAGGTCAAATTCCTCGAAGGACGGGATCAACATTTTCGCCCATTGAAGACTTATGTCGCATACACCTCCAACGAGCGGAGGGACTAACTGTATGGGACCAAATGTGATTGTAACGACCCGGCCGGTCATTTTAGAAAATTTCACCCCAATCCCCAATTTAACTGTTCCCCTAAGTTCATTTCTGCTATTGTGGTTTGTTGGGACATTCGGTTCTGAAATTTGGAGTATTTTGGGACACTTAGTCCCTAAGTGAGAGCTTTAAGGTTAGAAAATGGTCCGTAACCGGAACATTGTTAAGACGATCTCGGAACGGAAATCCAATGGTTCCATTAGCTCCGTTAGGTAATTTCGGGGTTGGGAGCGCGTTCGGAATGTATTTTGGAGGTCCGTAGCTCAATTAGGCTTGAAATACCGAAGTTTGAAATTTTGGCGAATCCGAACGATAGGTGAGATTTTGATCCGGGGGTCGGAATGGAATTCCGACAATTTTTGTAGCTCTGTTAGTCATTTTGGACTTGTGTGCAAAATTTGAAGTCAATCGAACTTGATTTAATAGGTATCGACATCGAAAATAGAAGTTGGAAGTTCTAAAGTTCATAAAGCTTGGATTGGAGGTTGATTCATGATTTTAGCGTTGTTTGTTATGATTTGAGGCCTCGAGCAAGTCCGTAATATATTATGATACTTGTTAGTATACTTTGTTGGGATCCCATGAGGTTCGGATAAATTTTGGAACAGTTTTTGGAAGATTTTTGCCGTTTTTAGCATAAATGTAATGATCCAAAGGTCTATTTTTAGTTCTAGAGATTCAAATTTGATTTCGAGACTTCGAGAATTTAGATAATGAATTATAGGACTGATATGAAAAGTTTGGTCTAATTTCATCAAGTCGCGATTGGGTTTTTGACGCGAAATGTGAATTAATTGTTTAACGAGCAAAATTGATGTTGCACTGAGTAAATGAGATCAAAATTCAGTTTTGTTTAAACCACTGGATCCGTATCGAAATTACGGAGCCATAGGAAAAAGAATCGTCGAATTATGAGTTCGTATGATGGAATTAGAACCATTTTAGTGAAAAATGGTTGTGCTGCAATTTTTCCTTAAAAAGCTGCTACAATTATGAACAGTGAACAGTCCCGCGCGTGAACAGTAACCGCGCGTGACTGTTCGCCCACGCGCATGAACAGTAAATCGGAAAAAAAATCTGGACAACTTATTAAAGACTAGCCATCAATTTTGGTGAGTTCCAATCTCGGATTTTGGGCAATTTTGAGCGAAAAATCACGGGAAAACGCTTGGGAAATCATCGGGTATTCATCGGAGGTAAGTTTCTTGACTCAAAAACATCATTTTATGGTAGAATTAATATCAATCTTCATGAATTTGGGTAGAAATTGTGAAGGATTGTAGCCTAGAAATTGAAAACGAAAGTTTGGGGTTTGAAAGGCCAATCGAACTCCGATTTTGGTAAATTTTATATGTATGGACCCGTGGCAAGACAAGGATTCTGGAAATATGAGTTTTGAAATTTTTCGAGATGTGGGCCCGGGGCTCGGGTTTTGCAAATTTCGTGATTTTTTATATTTTTTGAGTTGTTTTGATTGGGTAATGCCCAATTGGCCTATTTTGATGTGATTCTATTGATTTTTATCAAATACTACACCTGTGGAGGCCGACATTCGCGGCAAGAGGGTTATTTCTTAGCGGTTTTGTACCGGAATTGAGGTAAGTGGCTTGTGTAACCTCGTGTGGGGGAACTTTCACCCCTAGGATATTATGTGATAGTTTAAATGCCTTGTACGCGAGGTGACGAGCGTGTACATGCGCTGGTTGTTGAACACATACTTTACTTAAAATGTTCGATGAGTGATATTCCTGCTTTTAGCTGTTAATTCGATATTCTTACCCGGTAGTAGTTAGAAAAGCATGATTAGGTAGTATTTAACTGTCTAGTTGCCTAATTGTCTTACTTGAGCTTCTTGATAATTATTGGCACTATTTACCGGTGAAGTTATAATTAAGCATATTATATTCTCTCTGTGTATTCCACTAATTGCTGTGGTTGTGGACTGCGGGTTCAATTCTCGGAGATCCCAGGGCTGTGGGTTCGATTCCTAGAGACCCGGAGTGATACTATTATGGACTGCGAGTTCGATTCCCGGAGATCCTGAGATTTATTGAAATGTGGACTGCGGGTTCGATTCCCGGAGATCCTGAGATTTAATAAAGATGTGGACTGCGGGTTCGATTCCCGGAGATCCTGAGATTTATTGAGATGTGGACTGCGGGTTCGATTCCCAGAGATATTGAGATTTATTGAGATATGGACTGCGGGTTCGATTCCCGGAGATCTCGAGATTTATTGAGATGTGGACTGCGGGTTCGATTCCCGGAGACCCATGGGTACTGTCAATGGGACTGTGGGTTCAATTCCCACAGGTCCTGGACTTGTTTTATTGAGTTGGTTACTTGTTGTTAGCTTAATTGTAGACGGTTGCAGTAATCATTTTATTGTTGTTATTTCGGAATTATTATCATTTAAACCGCTTATTATTATTATCATCATTATATTATTGTTTTCTCAGTAGGGCCCTGACCTTCCTCGTCTCTACTCCATCGAGGTTAGGCTTGGCATTTACTGAGTACCGCCGTGGTGTACTCATACAACTCTTCTGCACACTTTTGTTGTGCAGATCCAGGTATATCAGATCAGGCACATTTCAGGTGATTTAGCAGCAATTTCAGGAGACTTGAGGTATGATCTGCTACGTCCGCGAATCCGGAGGCTTTCCTTCTATTCAGATAGTATTAGTTGACGTTTTCCTTTTTCGTTGTTAGATACTCTTTTACACATAGAGCCATAGTTGTATATTCTCTTTAGTCTGTGTTACCCGTGAGATTCCGGATCTTGGTAGTGTTTTATGTATGTGCCAAGCGGCACGGATTACATATCTTTTATTGCTATTTTTTCGCTGTTTCTTATTTAAGTGTTCATAGCTTGTATATTCCGCAACGAGTTAGGCTTACCTAGTCGTGGGGACTGGGTGCCATCACGACATGTTCACGATTGGTGAACTAGGGTCGTGACAAGTTGGTATCAGAGCTCTAGGTTCATAGGAGTCACGGGACACAGACCGGTTACTTAGAGTCTCGCTGATCGATACGGAGACGTCTGTATTTATCTACGAGGGGCTATGTAACTGTTTAGGAAACTCTTCATTTCTTTTGGATTCCTTATCGTGCGACATTTTTGGCATCAAAATCTAAACTATTGCTTTCTATTCTCTCACAGATGGTGAGGACACGAGCTACTCGCGACGATCATCAGGTACCCGCGCCCCCTGTTGCTGCCGTCAGAGGCCGGGGCCGAGGTAGAGGACGAGGACGCGCCCGAGGTGCAGCCACAGCACCCGCGCGCGCAGCCGCTGAGGTGCCACAGGTAGACCAGGTTGGAGCGCAGGCACCTGGTACACCGACTACAGCTGCTACTACTCCGGCACTACAGGAGACCCTGGCCCAGTTCATGAGTATGTATACTACTTTAGCTCAGGCAGGACTGCTTCCTCTTGTCGCAGCTACATCTCAGGCCGGGGGAGGGGCCCAGACTCCCGCAGCCGTTACACCGGAGCAGCGTGTGCCAGTGGGACAGGTTCCAGATGTTTTGGTTATGCCTCCTGCCGCCCCAGCACAGCCCGGAGGTGGACCAACTGCCTCTGAGGACGAGCAGCATAGATTGGAGAGGTTCAAGAAATATGACCCTCCAGTGTTTAGTGGTTTGGCTTCAGATGATGCATTGGGTTGTCTAGAAGAGTGTCATCGTATTCTTCGTACTATGAGGATTGTGGAGACCAGCGGGGTTTCCTTCACTGCTTTTCAGTTTCGTGGGGCCGCTTATGATTGGTGGCGCACGTATGAGTTGGATAGTCCAGAGGAGTCTGCTTCATTGACCTGGGCGCAGTTTTCGGATCTATTTTTGAGAGAGTTTGTTCCTCAGAGCCTTAGGGATTCTTGGCGCTCGGAGTTTGAGCGGTTGGGGCAGGGCTCCATGTCAGTATCGGAGTATGCTATCAGTTTCACCCGTCTAGCCAGGCATGCACCGGTTTTGGTAGCCACGGTTCGGGAGAGAGTGCAGAGATTTATTGAGGGCCTGATTCCGCCTATCCGATCCAGCATGGCCAGAGAGCTGGAGACAGATATATCTTATCAGCAGGCAGTTAGCATTGCTAGGAGGATCGAAAGTATGCTCCCTAGAGAGCGGGGAGAGAGAGAGGCCAAGAGGTCTCGTGAGTCGGGCCATTTCTCTGGTGCCCGCACTTCAGCGGCCGGTCGTTTTGGCAGGGGTTATTCCGGTCATCTAGTTCATTCAGCATTGCCAGCAGCCGGTACTACTCCAGCTCTTCCAGCACCTCAGGAGCCTTATTATGCTCCCCCAGTTTCTAGTGTACCTCCTACGCGGGGTACTTCCAGGGGTCAGACTAGTGGGGGTGAGGCCGGTCAGTCTCAGCCACCGCGTCCCCCCAGAGCTTGCTTTGAGTGCGGGGATACTCGCCATCTGGTTAGGGAGTGCCCCGGGCGTAGGAGGGGAGCACCTCATCAGTCTTTGCAGCCTCAGCGTAGTTCTCAGGGCCAGCAGGCTATCATTCCAGCTCCAGCTGCCACTCCACCTGCCCAGCCAGCCAGGGGCGGGGGTCAGGGTTCCAGAGGCCGCCCTCAAGAGGGGGGACATGCCAGATTCTATGCTATTCCTGATCGCACTGCGGCTGTTGCATCTGATTCTGTTATCACAGGTATTATTCTGGTTAGTCACAGGGAGGCATCGCTTCTATTCGACCCTGGTTCCACTTTTTCATATGTGTCCTCTTACTTTGCTTCTTATCTGGGTGTGCCTCGGGATTCTTTAAGTGCCCCCATTTATGTTTCCACTCCGGTGGGTGATTCTTTGGCTGTGGACCGTGTATATCGGTCGTGTTTGGTTACCATTTGTGATTTTGAGACCAGAGCGGATCTATTGTTGCTCGGGATGGTCGATTTTGATATTATTCCGGGCATGGACTAGTTGTCGCCCCATTATGCTATTCTTGATTGTCACGCCAAGACCGTGACGCTGGCTATGCCAGGCATTCCACGTATTGAGTGGAGTGGTACCCTAGATCACACCCCTAGCCGTGTTATTTCCTTTCTTAGAGCTCAGCGTATGGTTGAGAAGGGGTGTGCAACTTATCTAGCCTATGTGCGGGATGTCAGTATTGACACTCCCTCTATTGATTCTGTTCCTATGGTACGTGACTTTGCTGATGTATTTCCAGCTGATCTCCCGGGCATGCCGCCCGACAGAGATATTGATTTTGCCATTGATTTGTTGCGGGGCACTCAGCCCATTTCTATTCCACCGTACCGTATGGCTCCTCCCGAGTTGAAGGAGTTGAAGGATCAGTTACAGGAGTTATTGGGCAAGGGTTTCATTCGACCCAGTGTTTCGCCTTGGGGTGCTCCTGTGTTGTTTGTGAAGAAAAAGGACGGTTCTATGCGTATGTGTATTGACTATCGTCAGCTGAACAAGGTTACAGTGAAGAACCGGTATCCTTTGCCACGTATTGATGATTTATTTGACCAGCTACAAGGCGCACGGGTGTTTTGAAAGATTGATTTGTGCTCTGGTTATCATCAGCTGAAGATTCGGGAGCCAGATATCCCAAAGACTGCATTCAGGACTCGGTATGGCCACTACGAGTTCCTCGTGATGTCTTTTGGGCTGACTAATGCCCCAGCAGCCTTTATGCATTTGATGCATAGTGTGTTCAGGCCTTATCTGGACTCGTTCGTGATTGTTTTCATTGATGATATTCTAGTATATTCCGGAGCCGGGAAGAGCACGAGCAACATTTGAGGATAGTGCTTCAGATCCTGAGGGAGAAGCAGCTTTATGCCAAGTTCTCTAAATGTGAATTCTGGTTGAGTTCGGTGGCATTTTTGGGCCACGTGGTGTCGAGTGATGGTATTCGAGTAGATCCGAGGAAGGTGGAGGCCGTGCAGAGTTGGCCCAGACCCTCCTCCGCTACCGAGATTCGCAGTTTCCTTGGTTTGGCGGGCTATTACCGTCGTTTCGTAGAGGGGTTCTCTTCGATTGCAGCACCTATGACCAGATTGACCCAAAAGGGTGCCCCTTTCCAGTGGACAGACGAGTGTGAGGCGAGCTTTCAGAAGCTCAAGACGGCTTTGACTTCGGCCCCTATATTCATGTTGCCTACAGGTTCGGGGTCCTATACTATATATTGTGATGCCTCACGAGTTGGACTCGGTGCGGTATTGATGCGGGACGGTAGGGTGATTGCCTACGCGTCGAGACAGCTGAAGGTGCATGAGAAGTATTACCCTGTTCATGATTTGGAGCTAGCTGCCATTATCACGCCTTGAAGATTTGGCGTCATTACTTATATGGGGTTCCTTGTGAGATCTACACTGATCACCGGAGCTTGCAGCACTTGCTTAAGCAGAAGGACCTGAATATGCGTCGGAGGAGATGGTTGGAGCTACTGAAGGACTATGATATTACTATTCTCTATCATCCGGGCAAGGCTAATGTGGTTGCCGATGCCTTGAGTCGTCGGGCAGAGAGTTTGGGGAGTTTGGCGTATCTACCAGCTTCAGAGAGGCCTATGGCGATGGATGTTCAAGCTTTAGCCAGGCAGTTTGTTAGATTGGATCTTTCGGAGCCCAGCCGGATTCTGGCATGTGTGGTTTCTCGGTCTTCTCTATTTGACCGCATCAGGGAGCGTCAGTTCGACGACCCTCATTTGCTTGTCCTTCGGGATAGAGTTCGGCGTGGTGATGCTCGAGATGTTACCATCGGGGATGATGGAGTCATGAGGATGCAGGGGCGTATCTGTGTGCCCAATGTAGATGATCTTCGAGAGCTGATTCTAGCAGAGGCCCATAGTTCGCGGTATTCCATCCATCCGGGTGCCGCGAAAATGTATCAGGACTTGAAACAACATTACTGGTGGAGGCGGATGAAGGGGGATATAGTTGATTATGTTTCCAGATGCCTCAACTGCCAGCAGGTGAAGTATGAGCATCAGCGTCCGGGTGGATTGATGCAGCAGATTGAGATTCCAGAGTGGAAATGGGAGCGCATCACCATGGACTTTGTATCTGGGCTTCCACGGACCGTTAGGAAGTTTGATTCCATTTGGGTTATCGTGGATCGACTGACCAAGTCCGCCCACTTTATACCGGTGAGCACTACTTATTCATCGGAACGTCTGGCGGAGATCTATATCAGGGAGATAGTCCGGCTGCATGGTATTCCAGTTTCCATCATTTCAGATAGAGGCACTCAGTTCACTTCACGGTTCTGGAGAGCTGTACAGCAGGAGTTAGGTACTCGGGTGGAGCTGAGCACAGCATTTCACCCCCAGACTGATGGGCAGTCCGAGCGCACTATTCGGATTTTGGAGGATATGCTCCGTGCGTGCGTGATTGAGTTTGGAGGTTCATGGGATCACTTCTTGCCACCGGCGGAGTTTGCTTATAACAACAGCTACCAGTCTAGTATTCAGATGGCACCGTATGAGGCCCTATATGGTAGGAGGTGCAGGTCTCATGTGGGTTGGTTCGAGCCCGGCGAGGCCAGGCTGCTAGGTACTGATATGGTTCAGGATGCAATGGACAAGGTCAAGGTGATCCGGGACAGACTTCGTGCAGCCCAGTCTAGACAGAAGAGTTATGCGGACAAGAAAGTTCGCGATGTGGCTTTTATGGTTGGTGAGCGGGTTCTGCTTCCTTCGAGTCTCGCCCATGAAGGGCGTTATGAGGTTTGGGAAGAAAGGAAAGCTGAGTCCTAGGTTTATTGGCCCTTTTGAGATTTTGAGGCGTGTTGGGGAGGTTGCTTATGAGTTGGCCTTACCTCCCAGTCTAGCTGGAGTTCATCCCGTATTTCATGTCTCCATGCTCCGGAGATACCATGGTGACCCGTCGCATGTGTTGGATTTCACTTCTGTTCAGCTAGACAAGGATCCGTCTTATGTTGAGGAGCCGGTAGCCATTCTAGACAGGCAGGTCAGAAAGCTAAGGTCAAAGAACATCGCTTTGGTAAAGGTTCAGTGGCGGGGCCAGCCGGTCGAGGAGGCGACTTGGGAGACCGAGCAGGATATGCGCAGCCAGTACCCTCATCTTTTCACTACTCCGGGTATGTTTTCTATGCTCGTTCGAGGACGAACGAATCTTTTAAGTGTGGGAAGATGTAACGACCCGGCCGGTCGTTTTAGAAAATTTCGCCCCAATCCCCAATTTAACTGTTCCCCTAAGTTCATTTCTGCTATTATGGTTTGCTGGGAGAGTCGGTTCTGAAATTTGGAGTATTTTGGGACACTTAGTCCCTAAGTGAGAGCTTTAAGGTTAGAAAATGGTCCGTAACCGGAACAGTGTTAAGACGATCTCGGAACGGAAATCTGATGGTTCCATTAGCTCCGTTAGGTGATTTCGGGGTTGGGAGCGCGTTCGGAATATATTTTGGAGCTCCGTAGCTCAATTAGGCTTGAAATGCCGAAGTTTGAAATTTTGGCGAATCCGAACGGTAGGTGAGATTTTGATCCGGGGGTCGGAATGGAATTTCGATAATTTCTGTAGCTCTGTTATGTCATTTTGGACTTGTGTGTAAAATTTGAAGTCAATCGGACTTGATTTAATAGGTTTCGGCATCGAAAATAGAAGTTGGAAGTTCTAAAGTTTATAAAGCTTGGATTGGAGGTTGATTCATGATTTTAGCGTTGTTTGTTGTGATTTGAGGCCTCGAGCAAGTCCATAATATATTATGAGATTTGTTAGTATACTTTGTTGGGATCCCATGAGGTTCGGATAAATTTTGGAACAGTTTTTGGAAGATTTTTGCCGTTTTTAGCATAAATGTAATGATCCAAAGGTCTATTTTTAGTTCTAGAGATTCAAATTTGTTTTCGAGACTTCGAGAATTTAGATAATGAATTATAGGACTCATCTGGAAACTTTGGTCTAATTTCATCAAATCGCGATTGGGTTTTTGACGTGAGATGTGAATTAATTGTTTAACGAGAAATATTGATGTTGCACTGAGTAAATGAGATCCAAATTCAGTTTTGTTTGAACCACTGGATCCGTATCGAAATTACGGAGCCATAGGAAAAAGAATCGTCAAATTCTGAGTTCGTATGATGGAATTAGAACCATTTTAGTGAAATATGGTTGTGCTGCAATTTTTCCTTAAAAAGTTGCTACAATTATGAACAGTGAACAGTCCCGCGCGTGAACAGTAACCGCGCGTGACTGTTCACCCACGCGCATGAACAGTAAATCGGAAAAAAAAATCTGGACAGCTTATTAAAGACTAGCCATCAATTTTGGTGAGTTCCAATCTCGGATTTTGGGCAATTTTGAGCGAAAAATCACGGGAAAACGCTGGGAAATCATCGGGTATTCATCGGAGGTAAGTTTCTTGACTCAAAAACATAATTTTATGGTAGAATTAATATCAATCTTCATGAATTTGGGTAGAAATTGTGAAGGATTGTAGTCTAGAAATTGAAAACGAAAGTTTGGGGTTTGAAAGGCCAATCGAACTCCGATTTTGGTAAATTTTATATGTATGGACTCGTGGCAAGACGAGGATTCTGGAAATATGAGTTTCGAAATTTTTCGAGATATGGGCCCGGGGCCCGGGTTTTGCAAATTTCGTGATTTTTGATATTTTTTGAGTTGTTTTGATTGGATAATGCCCAATTGGCCTATTTTGATGTGATTCTATTGATTTTTATCAGATACTACACCTGTGGAGGCCGACATTCGCGGCAAGAGGGTTATTTCTTAGCGGTTTTGTACCGGAATTGAGGTAAGTGGCTTGTCTAACCTCGTGTGGGGGAACTTTCACCCCTAGGATATTATGTGATAGTTTAAATGCCTTGTACGCGAGGTGACGGGCGTGTACATGCGCTGGTTGTTGAACACATACTTTACTTAAAATGTTCGATGAGTGATATTCCTGCTTTTAGTTGTTAATTCGATATTCTTACCCGGTAGTAGTTAGAAAAGCATGATTAGGTAGTATTTAACTGTCTAGTTGCCTAATTGTCTTACTTGAGCTTCTTGATAATTATTGGCACTATTTACCGGTGAAGTTATAGTTAAGCATATTATATTCTCTCTGTGTATTCCTTTAATTGTTGTGGTTGTGGACTACGGGTTCAATTCGCGGAGATCCCAGGGCTGTGGGTTCGATTCCTAGAGACCGGAGTGATATTGTTTGTGGACTGCGAGTTTGATTCCTGGAGATCCTGAGTTATTAAGATATGGACTGCGGGTTCGATTCCGGAGATCCTGAGATTTATTGAAATGTGGACTGCGGGTTCGATTCCCGGAGATCCTGAGATTTATTGAAATGTGGTTTGCGGGTTCGATTCCCGGAGATCCTGAGATTTATTGAGATGTGGACTGCGAGTTCGATTCCCGGAGATCCTGAGATTTACTGAGACATGGGCTGCGGGTTCGATTCCCGGAGACCCATGGGTACTGTCAATGGGACTGTGGGTTCAATTCCCACAGGTCCTGGACTTGTTTTATTGAGTTGGTTACTTGTTGTTAGCTTAATTGTAGACGGTTGCAGTAATCATTTTATTGTTGTTATTTCGGAATTATTATCATTTAAACCGCTTATTATTATTATCATCATTATATTATTGTTTTCTCAGTAGGGCCCTGACCTTTCTCGTCTCTACTCCATCGAGGTTAGGCTTGGCACTTACCGAGTACCGCCGTGGTGTACTCATGCTACTCTTCTGCACACTTTTGTTGTGCAGATCCAGGTACATCAGGACAGGCTCATACTAGGTGATTCCGCAGCTTTCAGGGAGACCTCGAGGTATGATCCGCTACGTCCGCGGATCCGGAGGCTTTCCTTCTATTCTGATAGTATTAGTTGACATTTTCCTTTTTCGTTGTTAGATACTCTTTACACAAAGAGCCACAGTTGTATATTCTCTTTAGTCTGTGTTACCCGTGAAATTTCGGATCTTGGTAGTGTTTTATACAGTGTGTTGACGGATGTATGTGCCAAGCGGCACGAATTACATATCTTTTTATGCTATTTTTCCGTTGTTTCTTATTTAAGTGTTCATAGCTTGTATATTCCGCAACGAGTTAGGCTTACCTAGTCGTGGGGACTGGGTGCCATCACGAAATGTTCACGATTGGTGAACTAGGGTCGTGACAGTGACTCTTTACGTCTTTACGATTGTGAGCACGAGATTTTTGCCTTACATGAGAATTACTCCCAAAATCAAAAAAAAAATATAGAATAGTTTTGTGTTGTATTGATTTCTGTATTTATTGTTTGATTTTCTTAGTTATTGTCTACATTTTTATCCGTGCATGTTTATTTGTTAAACTAATAAAATAAAATATAAAAAATAGTGTTGTATTTTTCTTTGCATTTTTAGTCTTGTTTAAAGTAATTACGTTTATTGCAAAGGATATATAAAACAAAAATCACAAAAAATAATTCATCGTATACATTCTTAGCGTTTAAATGCCTAGTCGTGTGATTTATATTTAATTGATATTTAATTATGTGTGATAATTGTTAGTATAATTTAATTAGTATCAATATAATTTGATTTGACTTTTTATAGTATAATTAGAATTTTTTTTTTTAAATTAGGAACTAATTTCAAAAGAAAAGAGAGAAAGAATTGGAAAAGAAGAGAAATTGGACTGGGTTAGTCCAAAACCAGCCAATACCAGGCCCAAAGAACCCAAACCGAAAAGAAACCAGCCCAAATACCCAACAGACCCGCCCCATCTCCCACCTTTCAATCTGGACCGTTGATGATACTTCATCCAACGGCCCAGATTATTATCCTATTTTTAATTACCCAAAAACCCCAAACCCGTTTACACACCAAACCAAACAGCCCCTCCCTTACTCGTCTCTATCAGAGACGAAATCCGGTCGCCCCACGCCACCGCTGACCGCCCGCCGGAAATCGCCCACGACGGCGGTGGGCCTCCAATCCCTCCCAAATTTACACTCCAAACTCCCCAAGACCTCCGCAATCTAACCCCCGGTTCGGTTTACTTCGAATCTAGCCACAACTTCTCGAATCTTCGATCGAAGATTCGAGTCCAAACTCGACCAAACCCAATCGCTCCCAAATCAACATCACACCACCCCTAGACCTCCCTCATACCCCTACCAGCCTTAGCCTGGCTCGAATCGCGCCAGAACCAGTCAAGCCCCAAAATGCCGTATGAACCCTAGAAATTAGAATTGGGTTTCTGTGTTGAATTCAATGGAATTTGACGTCTAACAGACCTTAATCTAGGTGTTCTCAACCGAGAACACCCCGATTAAGTTCCGTTTGGCCCCAAAAGCTCAAGCCCGTTTGTTTCTTCTCCAATTTTCTCTATTTTTGAGGTATTCCTTTTCCTTTTCTGTTCTTGTTTGATTATATTCGTCGGTTTATTTTAGTTATTTTGTTGTTTTTATTTGTTGTTGGTTTTTCTCAAATATTTCCAAATTTTTCTGTTTTTCCTCATCTACTTGGGACCTTTTATTTGGTCGATTTGATTATTTTTCTGATTTGTTTGTTGTAAATGTGGCGTTATAAGATACAAATTCGATTCGATTAATATTATCGAATAGTTAATTTTGCATTTGAATTGTTCTGTCCGAGTGTTTTTGTATAACTTCTTCGACGACTATTCGTTATCGTTTATACGTGTTGTGATCGATTTAACAAGCGTCGTCGATTAGTTATAAAACTTCTTCTAGAACAATAAAACAATAGTTGCTGGATGACTGATTTAATTTCCTTTTGTTAACCATTGTTGAATTCAAATCTGATTTGTCTGTGTTTGAATTAGAAATGAATTGGTTGTATTTGAATTAAACTCAGTTTGCATAATAAATTTCAGGATTAGGGGGCTACCACTCTTGAGCACATGTGAACCATTAGGGCATGTTTTAGTTGAAATACACTCTGTCAATGACACAAAGTAATGGGGAGTCCAGGGATCAATTTAGTTTAAGTTTAAAAAGCTGTAAAGAACATCTGAAGATGATAATGGAACCTGCTGTACAACAGGACATCCATTACATTTTTGAAGTTTAGAGTTTTAAATTAAAAGGCATTGTTTGGACAGCAAAAGGTGGAAAACAGGGAGAATAATATGGTCTGTCAGTCTTTCTTTTAAATATTTTAGGCTGAGAGGTCTTTATTTTTTGGTTATATAAGGACAGTTCTTACACACACAGAAAAAAAACACACACAGAGAGAAAGACACTGGCAGAATACTGAAAAACAAAGATTTTATTCTGTAAAAGAGGGTCTTGAAATCAGTTTTCCAAAGCTTAAAAACTGGATAGCTTGGTCAATCTTTTAACAACATTGTGAGAGTCTTTGAGAGTTTCTTTTGAAATAACAGTCTATTTTGGAATCAATTCTGAAGTTTAAAGTCTATTCTTAAGAGTTTTAAAAGATCAGCTTTATATAAGAATCTTGGCCTGACTCAAGGTCGGTTAAGTATATTTGTGGTGATATTGGTTGTTGCTGTTTGGTTTTTCTCTTCACAAACTTTCTGGGTTGTGTTTGTGGCTGTTTGGAATTTCAAATCATTGCTGTGAACTACTAGTTTACTGTTGCTGGCATTTACTGCTCGCTGCTGATCTTTCTTCTACTTCATTTTTGCTCCATTCCAGGTATACTCTTTTAACCATATTGGCCGAGAAAAAATGAAAACTGACAAAGGAAGTTGATATAAAGATGTTGAAGCAGAATATTTTACTTTTCTTTGCCTTTTGTTCAGTTTTTTATTCTATGATTTAGTAGTGTGGTTTTACTGTATCTTGTTATATAATTGGAATTGATTTGAGTTAAGTTTGTAGATAGTTTTGTACCTAGAACTTGAAGAAACTCATATGTTAAGCCTTTAGCTCTTATTTGATTTCCCTAAGTGATGAAGTATTTAGGATTGTTAAATGATTTATGTCTTTGATATTTTAAGTAATGCACCCTAGTTTACGATTCGTGTCAGTTTACTCAATATCTTACCAGATTCCATCATTGGATCACTATGTGTGAGTATGTTAGTCATCTAGGATTCACGCACGAACTAATCTAGAGTTTAATTTAGGAGAATAACTGATTTCTTTCATATGTATGTAGGGACCGCTCCATGTTTACATGTTAGATTAGATTTAAATGTTTGAATGGATATTTCGTTTCGAATTTGGCAATCTACAGATTATGCATTTGAGTATTTAAATGAAGATTAACAAGTGATTGGCTAAACATAGTGGGTTTGGATTTTATAAGATAGACGCTAGAATTTCAATAAGGGGTTTTAAGATTACCATTAGGTATTCTATTGCGTTAGCCAAGTAAAAAAAAGGGAAAAAATAAATAAATAAATAAATTGGGACGCACCATATTATGGATAATCTTATGCCAAGTAATGAACCATGATGAAATACTCATATCCGGCATAGTCGATTAATTTTTTACTAGTTTACACCTTATTTTAGGCAATCTTTGCTCCTAAGTCAACAAACCGCAAAAAATAAGATGTCATTTTGTACAGGGTTTAATTGGAAATAACCTTAAGGGATATACGCTTAAATAAATTGTTTTTTTTGCCTAGTCTAACAATTGTTTTAATTGGCATAGTTTGAAGTAAGTAATCCGGACACATTTTTGATTTACTTATTTGTCAAAAGTCCGCGTCTATGTTGTAATTAGTTTTTCTTTTAGTACAGTCTCAAATTAATAGAGCGGTTTAAAGTTTTAATTAAAGCATATAATTTATTAAACATGTATGAAATCAGGTATTTTTAGCCATTTATAATAATTGAAGCGACCGTGCTAGAACCACGGGATCCGGGGGTGCCTAACACCTTCCCTCGGGTCAACAGAATTCCTTACTTAGAATTTCTGGTTCGTAGACTTCATTTGGAAAGTCGAAATTTCCTCGATTCGGGATTTAAATGAATTGGTGACTTGGGACACCATAATTTATTCCAAGTGGCGACTCAGAATTAAATGAATAATCCCGTTTCGAATATTGTCACTTAAATTGGAAAAACTCCTCGCGCATCTACCCTCCGGGGAAGGGCGCGCCAAAAGGAGGTGTGACAGCTCTGGCGACTCTGCTGGGGAATAAAACTCAGGACTACCGGTTCGGGGTTTAAGAATTCGAGCTTTGAATAATTATTTTATTTGGCTTATTTATTATCTGATTTTATTACATGTTTATATTTAATATGCTAAATGTTGCTTTTACCGCTTTGATATTTTGTGAATTGTATATAAATTGTGCCGATACCCATTTTTCTCTTTTGAGTCTCTTTGAAATATAATATCGGGCATTTGCTGGACATAGCCCGTTTTTCTCAAGAGAGTTGTGGTGCTTGGCAACCGGTGAAGGATTTGTAGTCACACATGTTTAGGCGGAGAGTTTTGTCAATTAAGCCGGAAAGCCATGCTACCGGTGCACTGACACTCTTCGGCTCGAGTTGCCTACTCGAGTAAAACCAGTCCAGACAATGTTTCCAACAGGATGATGACTTAGAATAACAAAACCTTATGCCGGATCCCCGATAGGAACACTTATTTGCATCATGTGCATATTTGACTTAGGAGGCTCAACACGGGGGTTGGGCCTGTCTAGGACAGGTGTACCTGAAACAAAAGACCAACTTGTTGCATCTTTCTGTGTGCATTTATTTGTTTCGATCTTACATGCCGACCGGTTTGTTATTAAAAAAAAGAGGGTAAGAAGTGGAAGATGTCAATCAAATTAATGGAAAACGAGATGCTTTTCTTGGAAAATAATTTTTGAAAGAAAGAAAATGAAAGAAAAAGAATCTCCGAATAAATTTTGTTAATTTTAAATAGTTAGTTTCTTTAAAAATTTTCCTTTTTGAAAAATGCAAAAAATTCCAAATAAATTTTCTTAGTTCCTTAGAAAATAATTTTTGAAAAAATGCAAAAAAAAAAAATTGATTTTATTAAAGATAGGTTAGTTTCTCTGAAAATAATTTGTTTTAGAAATGCTGTTTAAAAATAGTTTGTTTTCTTTTCTTAAAATGATTTAGTTCTTTTATTTTCGAACTACGCAAGTTTGATTCTCACCGAACGTGAGATACGTAGGCAACCCATATCGGGCTCAACTAATACTGATTTTTCAAAAAAAAAAAAAATAATAATAAACAATATTAAAATTAGGAATTTTGTCCTTGGTCGAGAGTTATGAAATTTTTGCAAAAATAGCCAAACGCTTCAAAAGGGCGCCGAAGGACTAATTTTGCAAAAACGGAATGTAGACATCACATTGGTATCCTGTTATACAACCGTCAAATCTTCTTCAAGTGCTGAAAGGCCGTATTAACAAGATTCATTTTTTTTATAATAATAAAAAATAAAATTAAAAAAAAAATTGAAAAAAAAAATCTTAAGTTTCATTTTTATCTTTTCTAGGATCAGCATGACTTCATCGCAACGAATCGGCCAGAAAAGGGCGAGAGACGAAATGCCACCCATGTTCATGGTCCAGGACAAGACCCCGGGTCAGCTCTATAAATGGTGGACTAGTTTTTCGGCTTGGGAAAGAAATCAAGTCCACAAGCAACCCGAGTTTCTACCGGACATTATGATGATAAAACCGGACAAAAATTTGATCAGAGCTTTAGCAAGTTTTTGGGACTCAACAAGCAATGTATTCAGATTTCGCGACTGCGAAATGACACCCACTTTGGAAGAACTGGGCGGACTCACAGGGCTTGGAAGAGATTTGCACAAAAAGAGACCTGCAGCTCCTAGGCAAATGGGTGTGAATAATTTCTTGAAGAAGTTATGTCTCCGACGAGTTCCCATGGGTTGTTTGGAGAACGGTTGGGTGCCACTGGAGTATCTCTACGACAGGATTTGGTGATAAGAAAGGGTTCGAGAAATTCTCAAACACCGAATTTATTAACCAGTTGAATTATGACGCTTGGGGAGACTTAAGAATCTATGCCTTTATGATCGCTTTTTTGGGAACCATGGTTTTTCCCGAACGTGGCGGACGCATCAGAATCCGTTTGGCTGCGGTGGTCTCATATTTACAGAGTAACGAGGAACACACTATTCTTCCTATGATCCTAGGAGACATCTTCCGGGCCTTAACTCGGTGCCAAGAAGGACATGATTATTTTGAAGGTTGTAATATCTTATTACAAATGTGGTTTGTAGAGCATCTCTATCATCACCCGATTGTGATAGACTTCAACACGAACGGCTGAATTATATTCATTGTCATACAAACAGAGCCGCCCGTTGCAACCTTCCAGAAGATTTAAGGACTTGGCAAGAACTTCTCAACTCTTTGAGAGCAGATCAACTTACCTGGAATTATTATTGGTTCCCTTCCGCTAAAATCATGCACATGTCGACATATCGCCCATTCTACATACTAATGGGCTTCAAGGGTTTCCAACCATATGCCCCGCTACGTGTCATGCGACAGTTGGGTAGAGAACATAAAAGGCCCCCGATTGAAGATATGCGATCATTTACATGGGAATTCGCGACGGAGGAGCCCCCAAGAGAGACTTATGCACAAAAGGTATGGTTCGGTAGTCGACTCTCCGACATCGACGAAATGGTTGCCGATCGAGAACGGGGAGAAGTGAGCCTCGCATATCTTGAATGGTTCCACAACCAATCAATGCCCGAGCAAAGGTCAGAAAGGTCGGTAAAGTATGCCGTCGATTGGGAGAAAGAGGTAGAAGCCAGAGTTAGGGAGGCTAAGCATGAGACAGCGCAAGATTTCCGATCTTGCATTAACACTTTAAAAGAAGACAAGGGAATTCTGGAAGCTGCCATGGACATACAACAGGCTGATTTCGATCGGGAAAGGGCCGGTTGGGAGCAGGAAAGAGAAACACTCCGAACTCAAATTCAGGAGATGCAATTGACCGCAGAAAGGTCAAGGAGAAGTCGGAATGATGAGATGCTTATAAACGATTTGGAAAGGAAAGCCTTTGAACACCAGGAAGACTTGGAAAAGGCAAAAGCGACTTTGGTTGCAATCCGGACAAAATGGAAGAGAGCAGCCCACCAAGAAGCACTCCGTCTACAACAAGTAGAGAAAGATTATGGGGCAATCATCGTTGATTTAAGAAAAGCAAATGCCGCTTTTAGAGAGCAAATTCTCAGGCAAGTCCGGGATGCCAAAGCAGATAGAGACCGTTGCCACGACTTAATGGCACGGATGGAAAGACAAATAGATAGGCTCTTGGACCAAGTCTCCGGTAACGCTCAAGTATTAGGGGCAAAGAACCGACACATAGGGCAGCTGCTCAGAGAAAAAGACATGATCAGGGCCAGGATCAATGAAATCGGGCACTACATCACTATAAGATGCCTGACCTGCGAACAAGTACCCCGGCCTACCCTCTTCTCTTCAATCATGGAATGTGTCCACCAAGTCATGGCAGAGTTGGGGAGTATACAGAAAGATCTTACACCGAGAACCGCAGCAAGGCCAAACAATGCCCCTCGGGCGCAAAGATTTGAGGCGTTGGAACATGCTTAGAAGAGTCTGTTATTTTTAGAGTCTGTTTGTCCTTTTAAAGTTTTCCTCCATTGTTGTCATTTTGCAAAGTGTTTCAAGTTTGAAGTTTGTTGAAATAAAATTCAAGAACATTTCATTCATATCTTATGTCTATTGTTTCCGAACTACGCCCGGTCTGATTCATGCGGGGACATGATACGTAGGCAATCCACATAAGATTCGACCATAACTAAAAAAATATAATAATAATAATAAAAATGTGGGAAAAGTTAAAAGAAAAGAAGATTGATAAAGGATGAAAGCAAAGGAAAATACAAACCGGAATGACGCATCGCAATCAAGTACATGTAGCAACACAATCATCTGTATAAGTGCATCACACCCAACGTGAGATTACTTATCTGTTATGTTGTTTCGGACTAACCGTTTGTTTGCCAAACTCCAGGTTTTAGTAAAGAGTGGTTGATTTTGTGGTAATCTGGCATCACATTCGTACTTCACAAGGTCCAAAGGAAAAGTTCAGCGGCCCGAAAGTACTCATCCCTATTTCACTAGGTCAAAAAGAGGTGCCAACATGTCTTCGGAAATCCCCCTATCAACCATTCCCATTTCGGAAGAAAGCTCCTTGACAACCATCCCGGCTACTGAGTCAGCAGCTTTGGAGGAGAATAGAATTTTGCGTTGCCGCATGCTGGAGATGTTAGATTATTGGAATAACGGGAAAGATCCCCCAAGTCTGATCCCTGGGTTCCCCGAACTATTCCTCGGATCAAGTGGGATTTCTAATACCCCCACCAATTAGCCACCTACTCTGTTTGGGTATTCTAATGCCACAACCCTCTTCGAATCACCCTCCACTTCCTATCCTCGGGTGACAACATTAGATACATCCGCAAGAACGTCGGTTGATTTGCCAGTTCCAGTCACGACGCATCCTATCGCACATACTCCTTTCTTTGATTCCGCGTCCTTTACATTCCCAGCACCACCCCTTACACGGGACCATACCCAGGTTATAGCCAATATATATCCTCAGCCACCTCGATATGAGTTCCTACCAAGCCAAAATCCAAAAGCTCCCGAGCGGGATGAAATGGCAAAAAGAATGAGAAGCTTGGAACAGATCCTGAAAAACATGCAAGGTCTAAGCGGGCAGAAAAGTGTATCTTACGCCGATTTATGCATGTTCCCGCATGTACATTTGCCATCAGGCTTTAAGACGCCGAAGTTCGAAAAGTATGACGGGCATGGCGACCCCATTGCTCATCTAAAGAAATACTGCAATCAATTGCGAGGTGCCGGCGGCAGGGAAGAATTGCTGATGGCATACTTCGGAGAAAGTTTGATCGGGATAGCATCAGAATGGTACATGGATCAAGACATATCTCGATGGCACATCTGGGACAATTTGGCCAGAGATTTTGTGAAACGGTTCCAATACAACATCGACATCGCGCAAGACAGGAATTCCTTATCGAACTTAAAGAAGAAGCCCTCAAAAAGCTTCAGAGAATGTGCTATCAAATGGCGAGAGCAAGCATCCAGGGTGAAACCCCCTATGGACGAAATCGAAATGGTCACGACTTTTCTCCAAGCTCAAGAGCCGGACTATTTTCAAAATATGATGTCAGCGATGGGAAAACCTTTCGCCGAAGCAATCAAGATTGGAGAAATGGTGGAAAACGGCTTAAAAACAGGGCGAATTTTGAGTCAAGCGGCCATTCGGGCAACTTCCCAAGCCATCCAAGGCGGGTCTGGAGGGATGCCCAGAAGCAAAAAGAAGGAGGAAACTGCCATGGCGGCAGTAGAAGATAGAAGATATCGAACCTCAAGGCAGGTATTCTCCGAAAGGGCCCCCCAGCATTACTATTCACACCACAGCATGGCCTATGCTCCTCCGCCTCCACCCTACGCAGTCATGAACGTTCAACCTTTTGCACGGCCGCAGCCACCAGCCAACAGAAATCCACCTCCATTCCAAAGAAACCAACCTCCTTACCCAAACCAATACAACCCCCGACCTAATAACACCCACCACCGTGAGCGACCCAAAATGAGCTTTACACCGATTGGGGAGCCGTATTCCACTCTTTTTCCAAAACTCGGGCAAGAGAACCTACTGCTGCCCGTTCCGTAGAACAGGCAGAATTCGGACTCTCCTGCCTACCAGCGAGGAATATACTGTGCCTATCATTCAGGTGTTGAGGGACATAGCACCGACAATTGTTGGACTTTGAAGAAGGCGGTGCAAGATCTGATCAATCAAGGGAGGATAGTCTTCGCAGATGAAGACATCCCAAATGTGACAAATAACCCATTGCCAGCCCACAACAACGGGCCAGTAATTGGGATGATTTGTGACGATAAGGAATTTGACCCGGCCTTAAAAGCGATAATTGCCATCGCCAACATAGAGAAGCAGCCTGATGTTACCCCGAAACAAGAGAAAGTGGGGAAAAAGGTTGAAGTTCCCGAGACTGGATCTGAAAAGACGATCGAATTGAACGCATCATCTCAAAAGAATGGAGTTCTTTACCTCCCGCGAGGCCGAGTGGAAAGACCCCTGTCAATAGGTGCCCCAAGAAGTTTCATTTGAAGAGGGAAACAACGGTGTATGTACCAAAGGGAAC
Organism: Nicotiana noctiflora; assembly: GCA_032618575.1. Lineage (NCBI taxonomy): Eukaryota > Viridiplantae > Streptophyta > Magnoliopsida > Solanales > Solanaceae > Nicotiana > Nicotiana noctiflora. The sequence continues at coordinate 37,809 of JASVEL010010805.1, read as the reverse complement.
CTATGTGGCCCGAAAGCCAATTGAACCACTACAACCAGATGAACCCATGGTTATTGCACGTGTGCAACAAAAACCCATGACAGATCCATCCGCTGTACCTTGGAGCACTCGTTACGCGCAAAGGGAAAGAGGTTGCAGGAGATTCATCTGGGAGCGTCCTGGGGCAAAAGTACTTAAACACGCAGGAGGTAAATAACGCCACACAAAGGCGTTTCCCATCAAAAAACCTGTAAGTGCTGAAGAGGCAGATGTCTTTTTTCAAAAGATGCAAATGCCTGACTATGAGGTGATAGACCAACTTGCGCAAATACCCGGAGCAGGTATCGATGTTGTCCCTTTTAATGAAGTCTACTGAACATCAGAAGGTTTTGTTAAAGGCCTTGAATGAGGCATATGTGCCTATTGAGACTTCATCCGAACAACTTGAAAGAATGACGGAGAGATTCTTCGCAATCAATCAGATTTCTTTCAGTAAAGCTGATTTGCCTTTGGAAGGTGCGGCCCACAACAAAGCTTTGCATTTGACTGTCAAATGCAAAGGCTACTACATGAAGAGGGTCATGGTTGATGGGGGTTCAGGAGTAGACATATGCCCACTTTCCACTCTAGGCCGCATAGGAATCGAAGCTGAAAGAATTCGGCCCAACAACATATGCGTGCGAGCCTTTGATGGTGTGAAGAGAGATACGGTCGGAGAGATTGATGTGATTATGACCATCGGCCCGGTGGATTTCAAAGTGACATTTCAAGTTTTGGATATGGACACTTCCTACAACTTTCTTCTGGGGAGACCATGGATTCATGCGACTGGGGATGTGCCCTCTACCCTCCATCAGATGTTAAAATTTGAACACAAGGGACAAGAGATCGTGGTCCACGGGGAGGACGAGCAATCAATTTATCGAGATCCATCCATCCCATGCTTAGAAGCCGAAGAAGGAAGCGAACACATCATTTATCAAGCTTTCGAGGTTGTGTTGGCGGATCAACACGAAGAAGGGAACCCTCTCCCCCAACCCTTTTTGTCTAATGCCTCCATCATGGTGGCAAAAGAAATGATCAAACACGGCTTCCAGCCAGGAAAAGGTTTGGGAAAGTCCCTGCAAGGAGTGTCAAAGCTAATAACTTTGCCCACAGCTGAAATGTTCTTCGGAGTAGGCTTTCGCCCAACCCCTGAAGATAAGAGATGGGCCAATAAGAGAAAGGAGAAAGGAGAAAGGATGGGTTCCGCCACGACCATTGCCACATCTGTACCAAACTTTTGTTCGACCAAGATACAGTGAAGAAGAAGAAGATGAGGTCTTCACATCAGAGGAAATTGAAGAAATATGTGGGGCCATGAGGCAAATGCTTTGCGATGTTAACATGGTTCAATCGGGAGAAGGAACAAGCACCGCTGAGGTGCTGTATGTGGGCCCAGAAGCTAAATTGCAAAATTGGAAAGCCACACCCTTCCCAGTCAGGCGGGAGTTCTGGTAGATTTGTCCTGTCATTTTTCCTTCATCACAAGTTACTTCAGGACGTAGCTTGGATGTTTTTCTTTGTTTTCTTGTATTTTTGGTCTTCCCAATGTAACTTTGTTTATCTTCAGAAAATTCCAAGAAAATGAAATAAATATTTCATCATTTTGCACTCTTTCTAATTTTGTTATTTATTCTTCCTTTTCAGTCCTAATAATGCGGCTTTAAATAACATGACATGCTTGCGGAACTCATACTCAAATCCGAACACGCCACCTAATCTGGAAATAATGAACCAAGAACCGGAATACGATGAAGAAGAGGCTTTTAGGGAAATAAATCAAGAATTGGAACATTTTGAGAATAAACCTAAGCCAAACTTGAATGATACCGAACAAGTTAATTTGGGAACTATTGAAGAGATCCGAGAGACCAAGATAAGCATCCACACAGATGAGAAAACACGAGATGCAATAATCCAACTCTTGTTTGAATTTAAAGACGTGTTTGCTTGGTCTTACGATGACATGCCAGGATTAGGAGCCGATCTAGTGGTGCACAAGTTGCCAATCTACCATGACTGTCGCCCAGTGCAACAGAAGCAAAGAAAGTTCAAGACTGACATCAGTGATAAAATCAAAGAAGAAATCACTAAGCAGTTAAAAACAGGGGTAATTCGAGTGGTACAATACACCACGTGGTTAGCTAATGTTGTGCCCGTGCCAAAGAAGGACGGAAAAACTCGAGTATGCGTTGACTACCGAGATTTGAATAAAGCAAGTCCTAAAGATAACTTTCCTTTACCAAACATCCACATCCTTGTTGATAACTGTGCCAAACATGAGATACAATCGTTTGTGGATTGTTATGCGGGATATCATCAAGTGTTGATGGATGAAGAGGACGCCGAGAAGACTGCTTTTACCACACCTTGGGGGACTTACTATTACCGAGTCATGCCATTCGGTTTGAAAAATGCTGGAGCAACATACATGAGAGCTATGACTGCCATTTTCCACGACATGATGCATCGGGAAATAGAGGTGTACGTGGACGATGTGATCATCAAATCCAGAACTCAGGGCGATCATGTGCGAGACTTGAGGAAATTCTTTGAGAGGTTGCGGAAGTACGATTTGAAGTTGAATCTACCCAAATGCACTTTTGGAGTCCCGTCAGGTAAACTTTTGGGTTTCATAGTCGGTAGAAGAGGTATTGAATTAGATCCCACAAAGATAAAATCCATCCGGGATTTACCTCCTCCCAGAACAAAGAAAGACGTAATGAGTCTTCTAGGCCGACTAAACTACATTAGTAGGTTCATCGCCCAATTGACTTCCACATGTGAACCCATATTCAAGTTGTTGAAGAAAGACGCTGCAATCAAATGGACAACTGAATGTCAAGAAGCTTTTGACAAGATCAAAGAATATTTGTCAAACCCTCCAGTCTTAGTCCCGCCAGAGCCAGGGAGACCACTTTTCTTATATTTAACAGTCTTAGAAAACTCTTTTGGTTGTGTTCTCGGACAACGTGATGCGGCAGAGAAGAAAGAGCATGCGATTTACTACCTGAGCAAGAAATTCACTAGTTATGAGGTCAAGTACACTTTGCTTGGAAAGAACGTGTTGTGCTTTAACTTGGGTCGCTCAGAAATTGAGACACTACCTCCAAGCCCATACGACTCACCTCATTACTCGGTTGGATCCTTTGAAGTATATATTCCAGAAACTGATGCCCACCGGAAGATTGGCGAAGTGGCAAATCCTGCTCACTGAGTTTGACATAGTCTATGTCACTCGCACGGCAATGAAGGCCCAAGCATTGGCGGACCATTTGGCCGAGAACCCGATCGACGAAGAGTATCAACCATTGAATACCTACTTTCCTGATGAAGAGGTAAATACGACAGAAGTTGTTTCGGAAGACAGTCATACTTGGAAAATGTTTTTCGATGGGGCGGTAAACGCTAAAGGTGTAGGGATTGGGGCAATCTTGATCTCTCCTGCTGGTCAGCATTACCCGGCCACGGCTAGGCTCCGTTTCTTTTGCACGAACAATACGGCTGAGTATGAAGCTTGTATCATGGGTATGAACATGGCAATTGATCAGGGTGTCGAAGATTTGTTGATCATGGGAGATTCAGATCTAATTATCAAACAATCTCAAGGTGAATGGGAAACTCGGGACGTTAAACTCCTCCCTTATCGACAACACGTGAATATTCTTGGCAAGCGATTTGCATCGATAGAGTTCAGGTATATCCCACGATGTCACAATGAACTAGGTGACGCACTTGCCACTTTAGCTTCAATGCTACCTTATCCGGGCAATGCCCATGTCACTCCCTTGGAAATCCAAATCAGGGAAAGCCACGGTTATTGCAATGCAATCAAAGAAGGACCGAGCGTCAAGCCATGGTACTACGATATCAGGAGATTTTTGAAAATGCAAGAATACCACGAACATGCTACTGGAGATCAAAAGAGGACCATTAGGCGACATGCATGTGGTTTCTTTTTTAGCGGCGAGGTCTTGTATAAAAGAACCCGGATCTTAACCTCTTAAGGTGTGTTGATGTCGAAGAAGCAGGAAGAATCATGCACGAAGTACACGCAAGAGTATGCGGGCCTCATATGAATGGGTATGTCTTAGCCAAGAAAATCCTTCGAGCAGGTTATTACTGGATGACCATGGAGAAAGATTGTTTCGGTTTTGTCCAAAAATGCCATCAATGTCAGGTACATGGAGATTTGATTCATGCACCTCCAACTGAGCTGCATCCTATTTCAGCGTCGTGGCCATTTGTCGCTTGGGGAATGGATGTCATAGGCCCGATTGAGCCGAAAGCTTCGAATGGGCACCGATTCATACTGGTCGCTATCGATTACTTCACAAAATGGGTCGAAGCCGTCACTCTCAAATCGGTCACTAAGAAAGCTGTGGTGGATTTTGTACACTCAAATCTTATCTGTCGTTTTGGTATACCTGCAACTATCATCACAGACAATGCTGCGAATCTGAATAGTCGTTTGATGGAAGAAATATGCGAGCAATTCAAAATAACGCATAGAAACTCCACTCCTTATCGGCCCAAAGCCAATGGTGCCGTTGAAGCAGCGAACAAAAACATTAAGAAGATTTTGAGAAAGACAATCCAGAGTTCTAGACAATGGCATGAACAATTACCGTTCGCCTTACTGGGATACCGTACTACAGTACGCACATCGGTAGGAGCAACTCCATACCTGCTAGTCTATGGGACCGAGGCTGTGATACTGGCAGAGGTAGAAATTCCTTCACTTCGTACGATTGTTGAAGCAGAGATTGAAGATAGCGAGTGGGTTAAGACTCGATTGGAGCAATTAACTTTGATCGATGAAAAGCGAATGGCTGCGGTCTGTCATGGACAACTGTACCAACAAAGGATGGCTCGTGCTTACAACAAGAAAGTACGGCCGAGAAATTTCGAAGTAGGTCAGTTGGTTTTAAGACGCATTCTTCCACATCACCAGGAAGCGAAAGGAAAATTCGCTCCTAATTGGAAGGGACCATACATCATCAGGAAGATACTGCCGAGAGGAGCGTTATACTTGGGAGATATGGAAGGAAAAGATCCTGAAACAGTTGTGAATGCAGATGCTGTGAAAAGGTATTATGTCTGAATTTGCTTCAATGATGTCCTCACAAGTCGAAATGATTGAAGGCTTTTATTCCCGCTACCCAAACACTATCAACCCTTTTGTAAACCTTTTGAGCCGGTTACATTTCTTTGGCTACCCTATTTGGAATCCAAAACCAAAAAACAAAACAAAGTACCTGAACTACGTTCTGACTTGATTCCGAAAGGATACATAGGCAACCTCTCCTGAGGTTCAGTCACACCAAACCAAAAATCCCAATTTCCCCAAAAAATGAAACTGGGGCAGATGATATTGTTGATTCGGTTTAGATCCGTCAAGATGATTCCAAAGTTGTAATTTTGTCCACAATTCTTGTTACCCGAACCGAGTACAAGTCCTTCAAGATCGATTAGAAACTGTGAAAACATCATTGTTGCGATCCGAAGTTCCTGGAATGAAAAGAAATAAAATGAGAGAGTCTTATTGGTGAAAACCTTCGGGCACCATAAGACGATGGAAGTAGAGAAATACAAAATGAGAGAGCCTGTTGGTAAAAACTCGCAAAGAGTGCTATATGGCGATGGTAAGAAGAGAAATGAGAGAGGTCGATTGGCGAAAACCCGCAAAAGGGCGCTATCAACCGAAAAAGGTGTTTCACCACAAGAGGTCCTGGCACGGCTCCTTAGCTCGGAAACATAGACCCGTTTTGGTTCATAAGGAAATGGGAGTTTGTGACGATCAAGCATCTAGTCCGAGAAGCATGTCATGTTGGTTTAAAGTCAGCATATACCTCAGATAAGTCCTTCTTTTCCCCGAAAGGGACTCCTCTATCTTCGATACGTTTTTTCCATTCTTTGTTCATTTTTCTTTGAATCCCTTTCGTTTTAACTTTGAATTCCGAAATCATTACAAAGAAAGGCAACAGGGCCGTTTATACATAATTACGCCTGGCAAAGAAGAAAAAACCAGCCTCAGTGGTGTATTGATACAATCCCAACTGATCATGATGGTCGATCACTTCCAAAGGAATGGATGTTAGGAAGAAAATGAAAATCAAAGGCTAAGGTCTTAGAAGAGACGGAATGAGGCAGAAGGACAGAACCCACACGGAAAATCCTCGTGGAATCCCGAGGATGAACCCGGTCAGTTTGGAAAGAAGTCATCCCCAAAGACAATTGGTAGCAAAGTTCTCAATGGAAATGAGACAAGGATCAAGCAATGAAGATAATCAAGGCCACAAAGTCAACCACTTTTTCAACTAATAAAATGTTCTTTGTTGAAAGCAGGTCTATTTAATTGTGCAAGAAGAAGGTACAACTCAAAGAAGTGAAATACGCAAGCATTTAAATGGCTCTGGAAGAAGGAAAACGCATAAAAAGGGAAGTTTCTTTTCAAAAGCTTTATCTTATGCATTTGTTGATGGTTAAAAAGAAAATACCTAAAAGAAGACCCAAAAGGAAGAATAAAAGAAAAGAAAATGAAAACTCCAAAAAGAGAATCAAATCATGTTAGTCCAATATCCGTTTGGACCCCGATCAGAAAACCGAGGTCTCTCGACGGAAGCCGTGAGACATTGCTTTTGAATTCGGCCGAAAGCCGTGAAACTCTTTATCCCGGTCAGAAAAGCGAGGATCTCCCGGTCAGAAAAGCTGCGGAGCCATTTATTTTAACCCGGCCAAAAACCGAGGGTCCTGCGGCCAAAAAACCGTTAGACATTGTTTGAATTCGGCCAGAAAGCCGTGAAACGTCTTATCCCGGTCGAAAACCGAGGATCTCCCGGTCGAAAAGCTGCGGAGCCATTTATTTTAACCCGGCCAAAAAGCGAGGGTCCTGCGGCCAAAAAACCGTTAGACATTGTTTGAATTCGGCCGGAAAGCCGTGAAACTTTTATCCCGGTCGAAAACCGAGGATCTCCCGATCGGAAAGCTGCGGAGCCATTTATTTTAACCCGGCCAAAAACCGAGGTCTGCGGCCAAAAAACCGTTAGACATTGTTTGAATTCGGCCAGAAAGCCGTGAAACTTTTATCCCCGGTCAGAAAACGGGGATCTCCCGATCGAAAAGCTGCGGAGCCATTTATTTTAACCCGGCCAAAAAACCGAGGTCTAGCGGCCAAAAAACCGTTAGACATTGTTTGAATTCGACCCGAAAGCCATGAAACTCTTCTTCCGGTCAGAAAACCGAGGATCTCCCGGTCAAAAAGCTGACGGAACCATTTATTTTAACCCGGCCAAAAAACCGAGGGTCTTGCGGCCAAAAAACCGTTAGACATTGTTTGAATTCCGGCCGGAAAGCCGGTGAAACTCTTCTTCCCGGTCGGAAATCCGAGGATCTCCCGGTCAGAAAAGCTGCGAGCCATTTATTTTAACCCGGCCAAAAAACCGAGGGTGCTTGCGGCCAAAAAACCGTTAGACATTGTTTGAATTCCGGCCGAAAGCCGTGAAACTTTCATCGGTCAGAAAACCGAGGATCTCCCGGTCAGAAAACTGCGGAGCCATTTATTTTAACCCCGACCAAAAAACCGAGGGTCTGACGGCCAAAAAACCGTTAGACATTGTTTGAATTCGGCCAGAAAGCCGTGAAACTCTTATCCCCGATCGAAAACCGAGGATCTCCCAGTCAGAAAACTGCGGAGCCATTTATTTTAACCCGGCCAAAAAACCGAGGGTCTTGCGGCCAAAAAACCGTTAGACATTGTTTGAATTCCGGCCAGAAAGCCGTGAAACTTTTATCCACGGTCAGAAAACCGAGGATCTCCCAGTCAGAAAGCTGCGGAGCCATTTATTTTAACCTCGGCCAAAAAATCGAGGGTCTTGCGGCCAAATAAATGTTAGACATTGTTTGAATTCCGGCCAGAAAGCCGTGAAACTTTTATCCCCGGTCAGAAAACCGAGGATCTCCCAGTCAGAAAACTGCGGAAACCAATACCAAAGAGTCTTTTTAATCACTTTCTGTGTCACAACTAACTCACGAAATTTTCCTAGCAAAACTGGGGCAGAAAAATTTCGTTCGTTTGTTTGTTTCATTTGTCTAAATAGGTTTGACCTCGGGACGCAAGGATCGAGATAACCTACGAGTGGAACCTCAATCCGGAATGAAGAAAAGAAGGAAAAGAACCGAAAGGAAACAAGTTCAAACGTTGGAGTAAACAGAAGCGCGAATTGCTCCGAATCTGATTGAAGTCACGAGTTCCGCCAATTCCATTTCACTCAATGTTACAAAAATAAACAAGCACGTACAGCTTGTTGAGCATCAAGATTCAGATCGAGGTCTACAGCAAAATCAGCTAAGATTCAAGATCAAGTTTTCAAGAGAATCATAGATAGGAATCTTGTAACTCATAGTTCATAGCATAGCTAGCTTCAGCTTTAATTTCTCTTTTGGTGTAATAAGGAGGTCAGTAAGCAGTAAGCAGCAACAGCAACAACGATAGCAACAGTCACAGCAAAGTGTCAGTCCACGGTAGTCCCAGCTACCAAAACTCCCTGAACTACATTGACCTGATTCCTGTTTAGCCCGGGATATGTAGGAGGCCTCTCGAAGCAAAGGCTCGGTCAAGATCTTTTTAAAAAATGCTTCACACGGAGTGCTCAAACGGGCAAAAATCGCTCGTATTTGCTCATTATTCTTTGCACGAAAACTCTTCGCGTTTCCACGCAAATAGGGGCAGCTGTGAGCACGAGATTTTTGCCTTACATGAGAATTACTCCCAAAATCAAAAAAAAATATAGAATAGTTTTGTGTTGTGTTGATTTTTGTATTTATTGTTTGATTTTCTTAGTTATTGTCTACATTTTTATCCGTGCATGTTTATTTGTTAAACTAATAAAATAAAATATAAAAAATAGTGTTGTATTTTTCTTTGCATTTTTAGTCTTGTTTAAAGTAATTAAGTTTATTGCAAAGGATATATAAAACAAAAGTCACAAAAAATAATTCATCTTATACATTCTTAGCGTTTAAATGCCTAGTCGTGTGATTTATATTTAATTGATATTTAATTGTGTATGATAATTGTTAGTATAATTTAATTAGTATCAATATAATTTGATTCGACTTTTTGTAGTATAATTAGAATTTTTTGTTTTAAATTAGGAACTAATTTCAAAAGAAAAGAGAGAAAGAATTGGAAAAGAAGAGAAATTGGACTAGGTTAGTCCAAAATCAGCCAATACCAGGCCCAAAGAACCCAAACCCAAAAGAAACCAGCCCAAATACCGAACAGACCCGCCCCATCTCCCACCTTTCAATCTGGACCGTTGATGATACTTCATCCAACGGCCCAGATTATTAGCCTATTTTTAATTACCCAAAAATCCCACACCCGTTTACACACCAAACCAAACAGCCCCTCCCTTACTCGTCTCTATCAGAGGCGAAATCCGGCCGCCCCACGCCACCGCTGACCGCCCGCCGGAAATCGCCCACGGCGGCGGTCGGCCTCCAATCCCTCCCAAATTTACACTCCAAACTCCCCAAGACCTCCTACTTCGAATCTAGCCACAACTTATCGAATCTTCGATCGAAGATTCGAGTCGAAACTCGACCAAAGCCAATCGCTCCCAAATCAACATCACACCACCCCTAGACCTCCCTCATACCCCTACCAGCCTTAGCCTGGCTCGAATCGCGCCAGAACCAGTCAAGCCCCAAAATGTCGTATGAACCCTAGCAATTAGAATTGGGTTTTTGTGTTGAATTCAATGGAATTTGAGATCTAACATACCTTAATCTAGGTGTTCTCAACCGAGAACACCCCGATTAAGTTCCGTTTGGCCCAAAAAGCTCAAGCCCGTTTGTTTCTTCTCCAATTTTCTCTATTTTTGAGGTATTCCTTTTTCCTTTTCTGTTCTTGTTTGATTATATTCGTCGATTTATTTTAGTTATTTTGTTGTTTTTATTTGTTGTTCGTTTTTCTCGAATATTTTCAAATTTTTCTGTTTTTCCTCATCTACTTGGGACATTTTATTTGGTCGATTTGATTGTTTTTCTGATTTGTTTGTTGTAAATGTGGCGTTATAAGATACAAATTCGATTCGATTAATATTATCGAATAGTTAATTCTGCATTTGAACTGTTCTGTCCGAGAGGTTTTGTATCACTGCTTCGACGACTATTCGTTATCATTTATACGTGTTGTGATCGATTTAACAAGCGCCGTCGATTAGTTATAAAACTTCTTTTAGAACAGTAAGACAATAGTTGCTGGATGACTGATTTAATTTCCCTTTGTTAACCACTGTTGAATTCAAATCTGATTTGTCTGTGTTTGAATTAGAAATGAATTGGTTGTATTTGAATTAAACTCAGTTTGCATAAGAAATTTCAGGATTAGGGGGCTACCACTCTTGAGCACATGTGAACCATTATGTAACGACCCGGCCCGTCGTTACGGGAATTACCACCCCGTTACCTTACATTTTCATATGTTATGCTTTTAAAACAATATTAGAGTATATCGGGTGAGTTAGAGGTGATTTGGATTGAAAATGAAACAAATAGCATGTTTGAGGAAAGCTTGAATATGAAAAGTCAACCAAGAGTTGACTATTGAGTTAGAGTGCTCGGAATCGGATTCTAATGATTCGACTAGTTCCGGGGGATCATTTATGACTTAGGAGAACAATCGGAATTGAATTCGGAGGTCCGGTGTAGTTTTAAGCTTGAATTGGCGAATGTTGAATTTTGGGCGAAAACCGGATGGTAGGTGATATTTTGATCCGGGGTCGGAATGGAATTCCGACAATTTCTGTAGCTTCGTTATGTGATTTTGGATATGTCTGCAAATTTTCAGGTTATTCGGACATCGTTTGATCGGGTTTTGGATTGAATGTTAGTTTTGAAAGTTTTGAAGAAACTTAGGCTTGAATCCGTGGTTAATGGGTGATTTTGATGTTTAGTATGGTGTTTTTATGATTGGAACAAGTCCGTATCATGTTTTGGAGTATGTTGGTGGTTTTCGTTGGGGTCCCGGGGGCCTCGGGATGGATTCGGACCATCAACCGGGCAATTAGAACTTGGAAAAACTCTGCAGAAAACTGCAGGTTCTGCCCAGGTCCTTAAGCCTTCGCGTTCGCGTGACTGGTGTCGCGTTCGCGAAGGCCAAGGCTTTTTATGCATCGCGTTCGCGGGTGAAGGAGTCGCGTTCGCGTAGGTCTGGGGTGTTAAGCATCGCGAACGCGTTGCTTGGGTCGCGTTCGCGTAGAGTCGTGATGTTGTGTTTCGCGTTCGCGGGAGGCCCATCGCGAACGCGTAGAGGAAATCCGAGTGGCTGGGAAGTTTGAACATCGCGAACGCGTGGGGTGCGTCGCGTCCGCGAAGGGTTGCAGGTTTTGAGCATCGCGAACGCGTGGCCAGCGTCGCGTTCGCGAAGGGTAAGGCAAGGCTGTTCATCGCGAACGCGTAGAGGGTCACGCGAACGCGATGAACAATGGGTTCTGGCAGTGAATAAAAATCCAGAAGCAGAGAGTTACGGGTTTTCAACCCAAAAACACACATTTGAGCCCTAGAGAGAAGAAAACTCGAGGAAATCACTGAGAAGTCATCGGGTATCGTCGGAGGTAAGATTCTTGACTCAAAAACATCAATTTATGGTAGTATTAACATCAATCTTCATGAAATTGGGTTGAAATCTTGAAGAAATGTGGCCTAAGTATTAAAAACGGGATTTTTGGATTTGGAGGGTCATTTGAACTCCGATTTCGATAAATTTTATATGCACGGACTCGTGGCGAGATAAGGATCTCATTGGTACTAATTTTGGAATTTTCCGAGCAGTGGGGCCCGGGGTCGGGTTTTACCAACTTAGTGTAATTTTGCGAATTTCATATAAATTGAAGTGGGTTATGATTCTTTGACCCGTAATTGATATAATTATTGTCATTTGACTAGATTCGACACACGAGGCAACGAAATTCAAGGGAAAAGGCATCGCGGACGATTCGACGACCGGCTAGAGGTGAGTAGTTTGTGTATATTGTAGCCTTGAGGGTTCGAAACCCCGGCTTAGCACATTGTGACGCTAATAGGGCGTGGCTCGCACACCGTGGCAGGTGCGAGATTGATTGTGATTGGGGATTGAGACTTGGTCCATCCCGGAAATGAATAATATGTTGTTAGTGTTGGAAATACACTGTATTTGCTATATTTGTGGGCTGTAAGCCTTGTTTGGGGCCTTGTGCCGATCTGTAGCGTCCTTAGAGGACAATATTTATGTGATAGCTAAAGATTGCTTAAATCACTTATCTCAGTCCTGGGAATTGTAATCACACTTTTGAAATGCTAAGTCACCGGCTTTTACAAACTTAATAAAGTTAAAGTATTTTTCATAAATTATGAATTGAGAACTGGAATTAAGGAAAATGAATTGTTTTGTGACTTAATTGCTTATTGTGGACTGAGTATGGGATCGGGCTGCACGCCGCAGTGGTTGATATGAGGATCGGGCTGCACGCCGCAGCAGTATTGCGCTTGGGCTGTAGGAGCCCCTCCGGAGTCTGTACACACCCCCAGTGAGCGCCATCGACGTTAAATGGGATCGGGCTACACGCCGTAGCAGTTATGTGCATTGCATTGCATCTGTATTTGTTGGATTACTCTGTGGTAGCTGTATTGTATTATTGTTGCTAGTTCGTAGGAGATTCGGACTGTAGTGTAGCTTCATTTTGTGGTATTTTGTGGATTTCTTACTGTCAGCTACATGTATATATTTGTTACTCACTGAGTACTTAGTACTCACCCCTACTCCCTGCACCTTTTGTGTGCAGACTCAGGTACACAGGAGCAGTAGACGGACATCTCCAGCGTTTACATTGTCACATCGAGTTGCTGAGGTAGTTGCCTACGTTCGCAGAGCCTAGCTTCTCCTCTCATTCCAGTTGTTATTGTATATTTTGTATTCAGACTTGAGTACTTCTATATCGTACTCTCTATTTTCTGTTGGGTTTTGTTAGAGGCTCTAGACTTGTGACTCCGGATCTTTGGGAGTGTCAGTACTTTTGTTCAGTATTATTATTATTGGAGTTCTTAAACTCATATATTCTTCTTGGGTTGTCCATTTGGGGACCAATATCTGAACGAATTAAGTGTGAAAAATGTATATACAAATAAAGCTAGAATAAGACGAGTGGCCAGGTCCTGCGAACGTCAAGCAGCTACCTGAACAACTCTGATAACTCTGGAAACGAGACTGCTCAGCTAAACCTCCGGTGTACCTGAATCTGCACACAAATATGCAGGGAGTAGGGGTGAGTACTAAGTACTCAGTAAGTATAAAGCATATAAATTGTCTGAAGGTAAGAAATCCACGAAATGCCACAAAGCAAAGCTAAAACTAACAATCTGATATCTTACCACAAACCAACAACAACAGCTAATAACAACTAGCACAAGTAAAAAACAATAAATGACTGCAATGCGATGCAATGAACATGACGCTACGACGTGTAGCCCGATCCATTTAACGTCAACGACGCTCACTAGGGTGTGTACAGACTCCGGAGGGACTCCTTCAGCCCAAGCGCAATATAACCATAACATTTGATGTGGCATGCAACCCAATCCATACTCAATCATAACATTCACTACGACGTGTAGCCCCGATCCTAACTCAGTCCATAATATGCATATGAATCACATAACAGATTCAATTAATTTCCCAATATCCAATTTATTAAGAAGAATATACTCTAGATATTTAACTTCAGGAAAAAATGAATTAGCAATTCATAACAGTGATTAAACACAGGATCGAGATTAATGATTATACAAAGCATGCTATCACAATTATATTCATGCTCTAAGGATGCTATAGATCGGCACAAGGCCCCAAACATGGAAATAAGCCCAGATATATTCAATACAAGGTGCGTATCAGTTGCCAATATAGAAACATTCTTGTTCATGATGGACCAAGTGACAATCCCCAGTCATAACCAATCCCGCACCTGCCATGGGGTGCGAGTTACGTCGTACAATAGCGTCACAAAATATTTCCTTTGCGTGTTGGAGTGTCTCAGAGGATGCTTTCTCTAACCTTGAGCAACTGGTTCTGCATACTTGTGATTGTCTTGTAGAAATCCCTTCTGAATTTGGTTACTTCACTTGCCTAAAATCCATCGAGGTAAAGCCGTGCCAGGAATCTGTTGCAAATTCAGCTAGGAACGTGGAGAAAATTCAGGTCGATGAAATGCAAAATAATGGCTTCAAGCTTTTTATCTACTAAATTCATCAAGCAGCATTTCTTAGTCATGTATGCCATTTCCAGATGGCTGCAACGTATTTCAGGTATGCTCCTTTAAAAAACTACGTAGCTAGTTTTTACTCATTATATTTCTTCAGAATTTGCCTGGAAATATGTAAATTCTGTTTACAGTAAGAAGGATTTGCAAATTTACTTGTGAGCTTTGTTAAATGAATGGCGAATATGTTTCAGTCTGTAATAAGACTATTCTTTTGGTGCAGGTGAAATTACTAGCTTCACATTGTCAAAAATGAACTTTCCTCTGAGAAATCACATGAGATCACTTGTTTCATGGATTCTTTTTTTACCACTCTCTCAAGACTCTTAACGTCCAGTAAGGCAAGCGGCTCAAAATGATTTATCAAAATCACTATCGTTAATATCAAAATCGCCCGTTTTCAACAAATTCAAGTTTAAGTTTAACTATAACTTTCAAAATTCTCATTGATCAAAAACCCGACCAAACGATGTGCGAATGACCTTAAAATTTGCGGACATATCCAAAATCACCTAATGAAGCTACTGCAACTGTCGGAATTCCATTCCGACTCTTGAATCAAAATATCACCTACCAACTAGAATTCGCCAAAATTCAACCTTCGCCGATTCGAGCCAATTTCCCTAAATCATAAATCATCGCCCGAAGCTATCCGAATCACCGGAATTTAGATCTGAACCCTCTAACTCAATAGTTGACTTATGGTTGACTTTTCCAAAATAAGCTTCCTTTTAAGAGACTATGTGCCTTATTTCAACCAAAAACAAATTCAATTACGCCCGATCAACTCTAACACTGATATAAAAATATGAAGCAACACAATAAGGGACAATTGATCTGTTCATAGACACATGCTTACACTATTATGCGAGCTGAATTTGTATTCCGAAACAGTAATTTCCGAAAACCTAAATACGATCACAAGAAAATGAATATGCAAAACTCAAAGTACTTGTACAAAGGAAATTAAATCGATCATAATTTCACCTCAGCTTTGATTTCAGAAGCCTAAAAGTGCAACTATAGGCTGAATAGGGTATTCAAATGCGAAGGAGGAAGTGAAAATGAACGGAAAAAAAAAACAGAATAATCATCTTTGTCACCTTTTTCAACAATAAAAAAAGGGGCGCAACTATTCAGGTTAACTATAGTTCAAACACATGCTAAATTCTAATTAAAAACTTAAAATGAACTCAATTTTAACAAGAAAAAAGCAAATTAAAAGGGATGAATTTAATAAACATTCTCACCTTTGTTGCTGAGCTTTTCTTTTGAAAACCGTAGAGAATGTGAGAAAGAGTTTCAACGTAGAAATTAAATAAGGCAACGTTATGTAGGTGTGTAGAATAGGAGATATAAGGGGGTGGATGTCAGAAGAACAGAAACCGAGAGACACGCTTTATGCATTCATAAAGCCGATCCTTCGCAACATCGAGATAGAAGTTTGAGAGGTCAACTATCACAAAGCGCTGAATCACCTGCAGGGATAATGAATAATAATTACACAAAACAGGATTCCTTTCATTAAAGGGATTAAACAAGTAAAGTATCAAAAGAATTGTCCATCAGCCAATAATTAAATTCATCTCAAAACAAACATTTTCATGAAATTAAACTTTAGCAAGAAGCCGGAAATTAACTGAAAATATTTAAAATATCCATCTCATGGAAAATACTAAAGGGCTCTTTATAATCTTCTTTTTGTCTCTTTTCTTTTGAAATTAGTTCCTAATTTAAAACAAAAAATTCTAATTATACTACAAAAAGTCGAATCAAATTATATTGATACTAATTAAATTATACTAACAATTATCATACACAATTAAATATCAATTAAATATAAATCACACGACTAGGCATTTAAACGCTAAGAATTTTTGTGACTTTTATTTTATATATCATTTGCAATAAACTTAATTACTTTAAACAAGACTTAAATGCAAAAAATACAACACTATTTTTTTATATTTTATTTTATTAGTTTAACAAATAAACATGCGCGGATAAAAATGTAGACAATAACTAAGAAAATCAAACAATAAATACAAAAATCAACACAACATAAAATATTCTATATTTTTTTTGATTTTGGGAGTATTCTGTAAGCAAAAATCACCGTTAATACACAGTAACATAATAGCATGGAAGCCTTGAAAAATCGTGCAAAAATAATGAAGAATAAGAAGATTTTTGTCTTTGTGAAGCTGACACAAAGATGAAACCTTCTTCGAGGAAGGCTCCTACATATCTGGGCCTAAACGGGAATTCGAGTCAATGCCGGGAAGTTTGGTAGGCACAGGATTCTATTGAAACGTTGTTCTCACCGTTCTTTGTATTCTTCCCTTCAACTTGCTTCTTGACTCAGCAATACACTTGAAAAAAGGGGTAAAATTTGAGCTAACTATCTTATGAGCTATGAGTTACAAGATTCCTATCTATGATTCTCTTGAAAACTTGATCTTGAATCTTAGCTATTTTGCTATAGACCTGTCTTGATGCTCAACAAGCTGTTCGTGCTTGTTATTTTGTAACATTGAAGTGAAATAAATTGGCGGAACTCGTGACCTGATTCGGGAGCAATTCTGATTTGCTCGATGTTTGAACTTGTTTCCTTTCGGTGCATTTGCTCTTCATTCGGTTAGTATACGTAGGTTATCTCAATCGCTGGATCTGAAGGTCCAACCTACTTTAGACACAAATGAAACAAACAAACGAACGAAATTTTTATGCATAATTTTGCTAGGAAAATTTTGTGAGTTGGTCGTGACACAGAAAGTGATTAAAGGACTCTTTGGTATTGGTTAAGAAAATCTGATTTCACAAGTAAGCGTTCGAAACTACTGTAGCGGAGAAAATTTCACGCTTGCAGCGGGAGCCGAAGCAATGTCTAAGCGACTTTTTGTGCCAAGACCTACTGCCAGGTAAAATAAATGGCTCCATTTTACGACTAGGGTCACTGATTTTATATTTTTTTTTTTTTCCGCGGCATGGCCGAATTCAAACAATGTCTAGCGATTTTTTGGGACAATGGCTCCTTGGAAAATCTGGAACTACGGCAATGGAGAAGAGTTTGTGAGCACTACGGCAATTCCAAATACTTCGGTGGCGGCGGTCATCTTCCGCTGAACTTTGTTGAAAATCTCGGTTTTGGTCAAAGTTTCCGCGGCCTGCGAAAACGATGTCTAACATTTTAACCCTTAGACGATTTTTGGCGCTTAAAATAAATGGCTCGCTGATTTTGGCGGGAATCACCAGTTTACGGCAATGTGCTCACGCTTGCAGCACATTCGGCAATGTCTAAGGTTTTAACGCCAATTTCACAGTTTTTTAGCGAGAATTAAAATAAACAAAAAAATTTAGCTAAGCATTTCAGTTTCTAACACATGAAAAGTTTCATAACTTACAGCGGGGGGGGAATAACAATGTCTGCCGCAACGCCCGCCATGAGCAAGCGTAGGCCTAAATAACAAAACATTTTGGCAGAAATCCTGTTTTTTAACTGCAGAAATATAAGATTTCCGCGGCTTCTAGCGTAGTGACAATGTGCGGTTTTTAGCGCCCAGGAACCACCGGTTTTTGAAACGTGCATGGCTCCCCTGCCGGTTTTGGCAGAAGTCACCGGCCTACGGCGAAGTTTCACGGCACTACGTAGGAATTCAAACAATATGCAACAGCGCCCGGACCACCATTTTGGCGGCGGAGCAAATAAATGGCTCGCGGACGATCCTCGGTTTTACGGCAGCCCCAGCTGACTTGCGGCAGTCCAGGCAATGTCTGCTGTTTGGCCGCCAGTAGTTTGGCGAGAACAAAATGCGCATTTTATTTCATCCTCGGTACTACTGGCCATGTGATCACTCGCAGCTTTAGCATTCAAAGTAATGCCAGCGAACTACAGACGACTACCATTTGCATCTTCTTGATATTGTTCTTATGACTTGGTTTTGGGATTTTCATTTTGCCTCTTTATTATTTCACTTTGGGCCTTCTTTTAGGTATTTTCTTTTTAACCTGTCAACAAATGCATAAGATAAAGCTTTGAAAAGAGACTTCCACTTTATGCGTTTTCCTGTTCCAAGAGCAATTTAAATACTTGCGTACTCCACTTCTTTAAGTTATGCCTTCTCACTGCCTTATTAAATAGACCTGAAATAACAAGTATTTTATTAGTTGAAAAAGTGGTTGAAACTTTCTTGTGCATGATTATAACTAGATTAACTGACCTACATTCCACTTGAAATTTTGCTACAGTGAATGACTCTTTCCAAATTTGGCAGGCAGATTTCTGAAGATATGGAATACACTCATTCCGTCATTCTTAAGACCTTAATGATTTCCGTTTACACAATTCACAACCTCGTTCCTTTGGAAAATAATCGATCATTGTTGTCGGATTATATCAATACGCCAATTTGAAACAGTTTTTTTAACCTTTGCGAATAAGTATAAACACATCACCTACTACTGTAATGATTTTCGAATTCAAAGTTAAAACGAAAGGAATTCAAATGAATATGGAAAAAAACGTATCGGCGAGGAAGTGTTTTCGGGGAAAAAAGAGGATACCAGTATATCTTGACTTAAAACTGACATGACATACCTGAACTAGATGCGTCATCACAAACTCCCCGTCTATGAACCAAAACGGAGTCTCAAATAGAGTCGAAACCTGCTGTGGTGAAACCTCCACTTTCGGTTGACAAGCGGTTTCGCTGTCGATGCCTACTCATTCTTAATGCCGTCGCTTGGTGCATAACAGTTTTTACCAACAGTATTTTTTCCTCGTTTGTATTTCTCTCTTCCTGTCGTCTTAGGATTACTGAAAAATTTTTCACCCCAAATAAAATACCATAGATTTATTCTTTTCATTCCGGACATTCCAGTTCACAACAACATGCCTCTCAGTTTCCTAGTTGATCTTGAAAGGACTTTAACCTTGCATTGAGTAGCTAGAATTGTGGACAAAATTTCAACTTTGGAACCATCTTGTCTTAAACTGAATCAACAATATCATCTGCCACGGTTTCCACTGGGAACAGTGGCTACTCGGGAGAAGATGCATTATCACTTTCGGAATCAAGTCGAAACGTAAGTTTGGGGCTTTTGATTTTGTTTTGTTTTGTTATTATTTTTGTGAATTTGGATTCCAAAGAGGTAGCGAAAAAATGCCGTGGGTTTACAAAGTTTGAGTAGTGTTTGGTGGCGAGATAAAGACCACCGACAAGTAAATAGCCTTGCTTTGCTCCTGCAGTAGTTCCGCTATCTCCAAATTATAATGCTTCACCAGCGATATGCGATGATGTATGGTCCTTTCATTTAAATTTAATTTTCACTCGGCCTGCAGTGATGTGGAAAGTCATCTTGCAGCCAACGACCTGCTCGGCCGTATATGTTGTAAGCAGTATTCTTTGTTGTGATTGTCGTGGCTTATGACATTCATTTCGTCGTCAAAGTTAATTGCTCGGTCGAGTCTTGGCTGCCATTATCTTATCTGCCTTACAATATGCGAAGTGGCTTCTACGTAATCAGTCCACGGAGCAGTATGGAAGCTAACTCCCCTACGTGCGCCAATATACGATATCAGTAAAGCGGCAATCAGTATTGTAAATGTAATCTCTCGAAATCTGCCCATCAGTACATTTACTCCAAACCGACAGGCACGGCCTAAGTGGAATTTCTATCATTATTTTAATTTAGCCAACAACTCTCCATCAAACGACTGGCCAGTACGGCATTGTGATATTCTCGAACATACAAATGGCAGTGCGTCGAGTATGCAAACAGAGTATTTGGTTGAAAATTAGCAGCCCATTTATAGTAATGAATGACAGTATCAATACGTGCCCATTGAAAACTTTAACAATGGCACCCTAATGTACAGCAGCAGTACTCATTAACAGAAGGTAAATGAATCCTCCTCATGCTGACATTAAGCATTTTAATCCAATAATAGTCGAGATTTTCTTGGCTAAGACATACCTATTCATATGAACACTTCCTATAACGTGCATGTGCTTCATAACTAGCGGCGATAACGCCTTTAAGTTAAGGTAGTCAGTTGCTATACATTTTGCCCTTTAAAAAGAAACCACTGCATGTCCTCTTTGTCTCACATTATGACCGAGTATTTTGCGTATTCATCTCACGTCACCCATGTAGCAGCTTAATCTCTTGATACATTCTGGCTCTTTCACATTTGGAGCAAAGTTGACATAAATGTTGCGAATAAACATTGAAACTAAAATGCTTTTCATTTAGTTCGATAACAGTATCATTAGGATACTCTTTTGTTTCCATGCTCGATGCAAATCATTTTGCCATGCGTCAACATCAGTAAGGAAGAGTTTGCGTCTGGCGGTCGCCTTGAGATTGTTTGATAATTAGATCTGAATCTCCCATGATGATTGGCATATGCAATCAGTATACCGATGATGCAAACTTAAATGCCGAGCAGTATTCATGCAAAAGCGGAGCCTAAGCGTGGGCAGATATCTTGACTTGGCCGAGAAGCTCCGAAGACCCCAATCTACACCTTCGTTTAACTACATTAAAACATTTTTCCAAGCATAGCTGTCGAGACAACTACGTAAATGATACCTCTTAAATTGAAAATAGGTATTCAATGGTAGATTCTCTGCGTCGATGAGTTACCGACTTGAAAATGTCTGCAATCATTAAAGATGCGGTGGCCTAGGCAAACTTCGATGGCGAGATTTGCCATTTTAAGCGCCAATCTTCGGTGGGCAAAATACTACTTCAAAGGATCTAGCAGATATGAAAATTTTCGTAGCGAAACTAGATAGTGTCTCAATTTGGCGACCAATTAAAATGACACGTGCACAACAAAGTGTATATATAATATTGAAATTCTATAGAGAAAATAATACGCCCGCTCTCTTCCCTGTTACGCTGATGAGACTAATAAAGTTTCCAAAACATTAAATACAGAAAATACAAGCGAGGCTTAAGGCGCAATAGGTTTGACAAATATTCTTTTGATTTTGTCAGCTCTTGACATTGATTCATCCGTTGGTCTGACATCACTGTATTTATATGGGTTCACATGTGGAAGTCAAGCAGGCTGATGGGTATGCTGATGTAGTTTAATTCGGCCCGAAGACTTCGTGCGTATTTTTGTTGCAGGAGAGGTAAATCGGATGGATTTTATGCTTTTGTGGGATATACGCTGCACAATGAAACCCGAAAACACCTGGCTTGAGAACCGGGGCCTTAGTTAACTTCCGTCGGCTCTTATAACCTCTGAAAATTTCACGGGGGTCTCGCACATGTCGCCGCAGGGATTTGATAATCACATACGTCAGGCGGTGCACACCACATTTCTTTGTCATCAGTGTCGTGGAAAAAATAGCGTCCTTAGCTCATGCCATGTACTCCGGCCTTTTCAAATTCAATGGCGCTGTTTCGGTGCCGGTAAATCCCCCAAAGGTAATAGTAAAAAACGTCTTCTCAGCGTCCCTCCATCAACAACGATGATATCACTTATAACAATCCTTGAAGCGGTGTATCTCGTGTTTGGCTTGCGAGTCTCAACCAGAATAACAATTTAGTAAAGAAAGTTATCTTTAGAACCTTATTCAAATCTCGGTAGTCAAATGCGGGCCTCGCATCCTTAGAGCGAGCGCAACATTGCTTAACTACGTGGTGCAATATGCCGCCAGTACACCAACAATAACTGAGTGAACATTTCTTTGATTTTTATCAATATTGTGCTCGATCTTAGGCACTAACGCTGTTACGGCAACAATGAAATTAGGCAACATGCACCATTCGTCGATACAATCTGGCATGTATAAGACCAAGCAAACAAGCGTCTTAAATTAAAGTTGGATTATTACATGCAAAATGTTTTATAATGAACCCGGTATAAACTGGTTTCTCCGGATTTTCTGCTGGCAATTCTGCCCATTATTATCATTCAAGTTAACTTAAATTTAATTTCCCTAAAATAACTATACATCATATTAAATTCTTGTTGTGTGATCCAAAATGTTGAATTTAAGCTTATGACTTCTAAATATAAATGTTATTATTATTAAATCGAAAAGAAGAATAAATAACAAAATTAGAAAGGATGCAAAAATAATGAAATATTTATTTCATTTTCTTAGATTTTCAAAGATAAACAAAGACCCATTGAAGACCAAAATCTGAAAGCTGAAAAGCATTAAAAATTTACGTCACTGAAATGCTTATGATGAGAAAATGAGTTCATCTAGGGAACATCCATGGCTGAAGAATGTCTTTTCCAATTTAGGTATGCAGCTTACTGGCGGTGCTTCATTCTGCACGTGGGCTACAATGTGCATCCTTGTACCTATGGCTACATGTCTTCAATTTCCTCTGATGTGAAGACTTTCATCTGCTGCTAACTCAACATATGCTAGTCGAGCCAAGTTTAATGCAGTGTAAGCGATGGTAGAATGGCGGGAATCATATAAAACTATAAAACTACAATACATCTCATATCTTGGTTAGGCGAAACCTCTCGAAGAACATTTACATTTGTGGAACAAAGTTAGCTGACCTTCACCCCTGCGAGGACTTTCAATGAAACCCTTTTGTAGGCAGAGCTGCACGTGTTTTATTCATTTAAAAAAAAAAAATCATGTGGAAACCATTAGATACAAAAGGGTGCCCTTCTTCATGTTGATCTGCCAACACAATGAAGCTGATAAACTGATGTGTTCACTCCTGCTTCAGTATTAGGATGGATGGATCTCTGACCATTGGTCATTGCTCATCTCCCGTGGACCTGTGTTAATTACAACATCACGATGGAGGTAAGGGCACGGCCAACATTGAAGAAAGTTGTAGGAAGTGTCCATATCAGGGCTTGAAATGTCGACTAATCCGCCGGCAGATGGTATAATCCATCCAATTCGGCCCAGCCATCTATATTCGCCTGTCAATAAACCCTTGTAACAGGCAGATCCCTGCCGGCTTCCACGTGCGGCCTAGAAGTGGGCATGTGACCCCACGTGCCATGAACCTCTTCATGTAGTAGCATAGCATTGTGTCAATGCAAAGCCTGAGCGCGCTGCGAAAACAGAACTTTCTTTGGAAGAATACGATTGACGTAAAGTCTCTCCGTTTCAAGTTGTTGGTCTCAATAGGCACATATGCCTTCAAACCTTTAACAAAACGCCTACGATAATTAGACTTTTTAAAAAGGGCAACATCACTACTCAATATGTGCCGGTCATCTATCAGCTCATTTGCATGCTGAAAAGACCTCGCACAAACCATTACTGCAATTTTTGATAAACGCCTTTATGTACAAAGCGTTATTTACCTCCTGGAAATGTTTAAATGCTTTTGCCCAGGGTCTTCCCTCGAATGTCCTGCGGCAATCTGCGTCTGCTGAAGTGGCATAAAGTTGGCCTTTTTTCAATAAAATGCGAAGGATGGGTCTATCATAAGTTTTGTTACTGCGATGCAATAATACTTTGGGACCATGCAGTTTTCGGAGCCACATAGATTCCCTTTAATACATACCTTGTTGTTTCCCTGAAATGCTTTGGGGCGCTATTGGCAATGAAAGTTTCGGCACCGAGACACTGCTTTGAAGACGATGCTTCAATTGATGGACGTCTTTAGTCTAATCTGTAACCATTTTTCCCACTCTGTTCCGGGGCAACATCAAACGCTTAATGTTAGCATTAGCAGTACTCGCTTTAAGCAGATTAATTCATATCGTCCTTAATAAAATCAATCAATGGCGCATTGTTAATGGGTTTGTACAATATTTGTCACATTTAGGATAATATTTCATCGCAAATTTTGAAAATCACTCCACTCTGATTGATCAGTCTTACTGCCGCCCTTCTTCCAAAGTCTATACCGATGCAATTAATAGACGCGATTATTAGCCTGTGCGCTTTGAAGTCGAATTTTACAATTGCTGAGAACTGTACTTCTTGTCATTCCTCTGCAGTTTTGGAAAAGTGGAATGCGGCTCCCCTGACTCGGTGGCATGCTGAGAATTTCTGGTAGCCGGCATTCCCAGGCGGCAGATTATATTGAGACTGGAGTAAGGAAGGTTGAACTGAAATGAATTAATTTTGTTGAACGTAGTGCGAGCGTCAAGTTGGGCGTTCAGCCAAGTGGAAGCGGAAGAACCATAGGCCATCTTTGTATTAATCTTTGGCCACTTTTGGTCTACAGCTATTCGATATCTTATCTTCTAGCAGCGTGGATTTCCTCGCTAATATTACCACGTTGGATGGCTTGGAAGTGCCCAAATGGCATTGCCCAAATTTGCCTGTTTTAGGCCGTTTTCCCCTTATTTCTCAATCTTGATTGCTTACGTCTTTGGTCCATTACGTTGAACATGTATTTGAAGTAGTCTGGCTCTTGAAACTGGGAAGAAATTCGTGACCTGTAGAAGTTTCGCATTCTGGATCTCTTATCGCCATTTGGCATATTCTGAAATACGAGGGAGCTTCTTCTTTAAGTTGAATGGGTACCAATATTATATTTGTTCGCCATCTACAGCCTTCGTCGGAGATGTACCATCAATATGCTCTTGATCCATGTACCACGCCACGATGTATCACGTCAAACTTCTCGAGAAATTCTTCTCATCACGGCAATTCTTCCGCGCTCGGCGCTCGCTGATTGTGCGGTATTTAGATGAGCAATGGGAATGCATGCACTTTCAAGCTGGTGTCTTGAAACTTTGGCGGCAGATATGGTATAAATACAACGTGAGATGCGCTTACTGCCAGCTTAGACCTTTTGCATGTTTCAAGCTGTATTCCCAACTTCTCATTCTTTTGCCGACAAAACCAGCTTTAGATTTTGGCACTTTGGAAGGGCATCTCAGGTGGGCAACGAGATATATTGGACACGGCAATCCGTGTAAAAATTGGTGTAGAGAATAAAGAGACGCGGAATCTTAATAACGGTGGAAATGCGTATTAACAGAACTGCTTTTAAAATCAACGCGACATTCTTCAAACGGATGTATCTATGTCAGAAGAATAGAAGTGGAAGTATTCGGAAATTTATGTATTAAATACCCCAGATAGAAAGTAGATTATTGATAAGGGGTGTGAAATCCCACTTGTCCCCGAGAAGAATTCGGGGAACCCGGGGATTGAGCTTGGGGAACTTTTCACCGTTGTTCAATCTCCCAACATACGAAAAATGCGAAGCAGTAGAAAATTCTATTCTCTCAGAGATGCGGGCCTTTGTATGCCGGGAAGGAAACTAAGCCAGCTTGAAATGGTGAAGTCTCTGAGGCAATGTTGAAACTTTTCTGGCTAGTGGAAGGGATGAAATGCTACATTCCAACTCTTAGATTTTAATACGGAAATGTAATCCAGTACTGCAAAAAATCAACTTAGCCTTCTGCAAAACTGGAACAACAAACAAGCCAGTTGAAATACAGAAACAACATAGCAATGAATAAGTAATCTCACGTTGGAATATGATACTAGCTATACGGAATGATTGTGTTGCCTAAATATATAGCGATGCGCGTCATTCACTCAATGTTTACACTAACTCAATATGCAATAACGGATCCACCCTTGCCAATTGACACCCTTTCATATATATATATATTTTTTATTATTATTTTAGTAGTGTTCAGTGCTATGGATTGCCTCGTGTCCATGAGCCGGGGCGTGAGACCGAGAATCGATAGGCATAAGATGTGATATTCTTGGCTATTTCAGTAAATTCCAAACTTGGGTATAGCTACCAAAAATGATAGCAATGGTGGAAAAACTAAAAGGATAAACGAGAACTCTAAAATGCCAGACTCTTCTAAATGTTCCAACGCCTACCAGATGCTGCGCCGGGGGTATTTGGCACAATGCGGTGCTAATTAATAGGTGTATAAGCAACTGTAGCGACTAGTGGACTCCATGGTGGGAGAGTAGGCCGGGTGACCCGCGGGCTTACACTATGAGTGTCTTAGTGCCGACTCATTGATCTACAGCCTGTCGATATCTTTTCTCACAGCTGGCCCAACAATACCACTAAATGCACTGGCGTTAGACTGAGTCCAAAAGCTTCTTCACCAATGCTCCATCCGATGCCATTAAAAATCGTGGCAACTTGTCCTACAAAAATAGCTGAGAGGAGAATTTGCTCTCCCCAAAAGCGGCATTTTATAGCCAAATCAATGATGATTACCACGTAATCTCACCTGCTGTTAAGACGGGAGATGCTTGGTGGTCCATTTTAATCGGTGCAAATTAAAACCTCTCCAAATGTCTGTGTTCAAGACTTTTCCAAATGGGACATAAGCTCTGCATCATTCCGGCTTCTCACTTGACTTGCAAGGTCAATGCAGAGTTCGAATTGTTTCACCCTCTGCTCCCAACTCGCTCACGTCAAAATCCCTTTGTTAAATATATCATGCTGGCAGAAATTCCCTTGTCTCCTTTAAAGTGTTAATGCAAGATCGGAAATCTCGTGTTAACACAGTTTATACTCTTTCCTCCCAATCGATGCTACCGACCTTTCTGACTGCACTGCCAGGCATTGGTGGTTGTGGAACCATTCAAGTATGAACCAACTCTCCGGGCCTGATACATTGTGATTTAAATTCGAGTCGAAGTGACTGCCGAGGCTGCATTTTGTGCATATCGTCCTACTAACTGAGGCTTTAAATCGCATTCCCGATATCGTGGTATATCTTCGATGGGGGGACATATACACTGCTTCTTGCATGACGCGGGCGTATAGTTGGAAACCTGAAGCTAGTATGTAAATAGGCGATATCTCGTTGTAATGCGGGTTCATGAAGAAATTTGATAATAATTCCGAGGTAAATTGATTTGCTGAGGAGTTGAAGTTCTGCCAAGTCCTTAAATCTCTGGAAGGTTGCAACGAAGCGCTTCCCAGTCAACGTTGAAATCTATACAATTAGTGATGATAAGAGATACACAAACACGATTTGTAATAAGATATTACAACTTTTGAAAATGTCAATGTCTGCTAGCATCGAGTGCATAGGAGCGAGACGATGTGTTCACCAATATGGACACGCGGCAAGCTACGATGCGTCACCACGTTCCATGGTTCTAGCGATCATAAAGGTATAGATACTTAAATCTCTACAACTTGTCATGTTCTAGCTTAATTTGAAATAAATTCGGTGTTTGGAGTCGAACCCTTTCTTATCACCAAATGCAATAAAATGAAGATACTCAGTGAAGCGCAAGTTCTCAAACAACCCGTAGAGATTTCGTCGGAGACATAAGCTTCTTGTACGCCCAGTTTAGGAATCTCTTTTTGGTCTCGAGCTACTGTGAGTCCGCCTGACTAAGCAGTGGGTGTCCTTGTCGAAAATCTGAATACTGTTGAGGTCCCAAAAACTACAAAGCTCGGTCAAATTTTTGTCGGTTTTATCCTCGTAATGTCCGGTTCAGGTTGCTTGGACTTGATTTCTTTCCCAAGCCGAAACTGGTCACCGACTGTAGGCGGCCCGTCTGTCCGAACCACTCTTCATCGTCTTCTCCGCCTCGCCACCCCAATAGGTGATGCGATAATGCGATCTGAAAAAATAAAATGAAACTTAAGATTTTTTTTTTCAAATTTTTATTTTTTATTTTATTTTATTATTATATAAAAAACAAATCTTGTTATCTGACCTTTCCTTTACTTGAAGAAGATTTGTATTTATATAAGGAGATGCAATTAAGATTTTGCAAAATTAGTCCTTGGCATATACTGAAAGCGTTTGTATTTTTGCAAAATTTCATAACTCCCAAATATTTTGCCTAATTTTTAATATTGTTTATTATTGTACATTTTTTAAAAATCAGTAGGTGGAAGATATGGAATTTGCTCACCTCTGGTCAGTGAAAATCAAAAACAAATGATAATTCGAAAATAAAAGAACTAAATCATTTTAGAAAAAAAACAAACTATTTTAAGCGGCATTTCTAAAACAAATTATTTTACTAACTATAAAATAAAAATTAAAAATTTTACATTTTCCCAAAATTATTTTCTAAGGAAATTTTGCATTTTTCAAAATTTTAAAAACTATTTAAAATTAACAAAATTTATTTGGAATTCTTTCTTTCAAAATCATTTTCCCAGAAAAACATCTCGTTTTCCCGTGGTTGCATTGACATCTCCAACTTAACTGCTGCTTGGCGATGCAGCATGAAAACAAATAGATGCACATGATGCAACAAATTGGTCTTTGTTTGAATTTTTTGTCTTTAGGCTAACCTGTGTTGAGCCTCAAATATGCGCATGATGCAAATAAGCGTTCTTACTAGGGGTCCGGTATGGTTATTATAAGTCATCATCCTATTGGAAAAAGTATCTAGGCAGCTACTAACTTCAGCCCAGTTGCTCAGCGAGAGGGGGTCGTGCAACTAATGCCGGCTGTATCAAAACTCTCGCGCCTTCACACATGTGTAGCTAGAAAACAAATCTACGCCCAGTAAAAGCGAAATTTATGTCGACAAATGCTACGTATCTTCAAGCGAAGTTTCGAAAAAAAAAAATTTTGCTTAATTTACTTCTCTGATTCTAATATCAAAGCGGTAAAGCAACATTTTAGCATATTAAATATAAGCATAACATGTAATAAAATTAGATAATAAATAAGCCAAATAAAATAATTATTCTTCGAATTCTTAAACCACTGAACCGGTGGTTATTGTCCCCAGCGAGCTAATCACACCTCCCTTTAGCGCTCCGAAAATTAGAAACGCGGGGAGTTTTCTAATTTAAATTGATAAACCGAAATTAGATTATTTATTTAATTATAAAATCGACACTTGGAATAAATTATGGTGTCCCAATCACCCAATTCGATTTAAATCGGGTCCAGTGACTTTCTAAAAATGAAATGCCTTGACGAAAATTCTAGAAGTAAATTACAGTTGACGTTTTGGCGGGGAAAATTGTTAAAATTTTCCAGAATCGGGATGAAGTTTTAAACATTAAAACCGGTGCAATAAATGGCCTAAAAGATACACGATTTAATACATGTTTAATAAATTATATGCTTTAATTAAAACTTTAAGCCGCTCTATTAATTTGAGACTACTAAAAAAAACTAATTACAACATAAACTCGGACTTTTGATAAATAAATAAATGAAAATGTGTCAGTTACTTACTTCAAACTATGCCAATTAAAACAATTGTTAGACTAGAAAAAAAAAACAATTTATTTAAGAGTATATCCCTTAAGGTTATTTCCAATTAAACCATGTACAAAATGACATCTTATTTTTGCGGTTTGTTGACTTAGATTTCCTAAAATAAGGTGTAAACTAATAAAATTGTCAGCCCTTAAATAATGTTGCATCGTGGTTCGTTGCAGTATCCATAATAAGTGCGTCCCCGATTTATTTATTTATTTATTTATTTTTCCTTTTTTTACTTTTCTGACGCAATAAAATACCTAATGGTAATCTTAAAACCCCTTTATTGAAAATTCCGCGTCTATCTTATAAAATTGAGCTTGTATGTTTAACGATCCTTTGTTGGTACTCGGAAAAATATCCATTCAAACATTTTTAAATCTAATCTACACTGCATGTAAACATGGAGCGGTCTATTACATATGAAAGAAATCGGTATTATATAGGGTGATGCGTGAACATGCAACATGTGATGTTGATGGAATGCAGTAAGGTGGTGAGTAAAAGCCTAAACTAGGGTGCACGTATCAAAGACATAAATCTAACAATCTAAATGCTTCATCGACTAGAGGAAAAATAAGAAGCTAAAAACCTAGCATATGAGTTTCTTGGTTCTAGAGTGAAAATATCTACAAACTAACTCAAATCCAATTCAATTATATAACAAGATCTGTTCTATATAAATCATAGAATAAAAAAACATCGAACAAAGGCAAAGAAAAGTAAATGTGCAACATTATCTTTATATCAACAATGGGATTTTATAAAACCTGATAAAACCATATAAGAATAGAACAAAATGAAATAGAAGAAAAATCTGGCAGCAACGTATCCCATGGCTGCTGATAAACTTGGCAGTTTACGGCAATGATTTGAAATTCCAAACAACCTGAAACCTGCAACCCACGAAAAAATTTGTGAAAACCAAACGGCAGCAATAATATGCACTTATGAAAATAAACAGAGCCTGAGTCGAGCCAAGATGCTATATAAAGCTGATCTTTTAAAACTGCCCAAACCAAACTTGGCTGCAGTGATTCCAAAGACTCACCATAATGTTGTTAAAATTGGCAGCTATCGATTTAAGAACTGGAAAGCGATTTCAAGACCTGCTTGCAATTAAAATGCGAACTTATTGCGATTAATCTTACCATGCAGTAGTAATGTTTTTTTGTGTAGAAGCTTGTCCTTATATAACCAAAAAATAAAGACCTTAAATTTTAAAATATTTAAAGAAAAACTGGCAATTTAATGTATACTCACATTTTCAGAAAATATTTGTCAGATAATGCGCTTGGTGACTCTAAACTTCAAAATAAATGGGTCTGTTATGGCGGGTTCCCATATATGCGAATATTCTTTTCCATTTTTCGCTTAAACTAAATTGATCCTGGAACTCCCGTTGCACTTTTTGTATTAAATGGCGAAGTATATTCCCGGTAAAACGTCTACTATGAGAGTTCACATGTGCTCAAAATGTAGCCTAATCTGAAATTTATTATGCAAAGCTGAGTTTGGAATTCAAATACAACAATTTTCATTTCTAATTCAAACAGTTAAAATCGAATTTGAATTGACAATAATTGCCAGAAATTAAATGTTAAATCAGCAATATTCGCAGTATTCTAGAAGAGAAGTTTTATAACTAATCGGCAACCCGACATTTAAATCGATCACAATACGTATAAACGATAACGAATAGTCGTCGAAGAAGTTATACAAAAACACTCGGACAGAACAATTCAAATGCAAAATTAACTATTCGATAATATTAATCGAATCGAATTTGTATCTTATAACGCCACATTTACAACAAACAAATCAGAAAAATAATCAAATCGACCAAATAAAAGGTCCCAAGTAGATGAGGAAAAACAGAAAAATTTGGAAATATTTGAGAAAAACCAACAACAAATAAAAACAACAAAATAACTAAAATAAACCGACGAATATAATCAAACAAGAACAGAAAAGGAAAAGGAATACCTCAAAAATAGAGAAAATTGGAGAAGAAACAAACGGGCTTGAGCTTTTGGGGCCAAACGGAACTTAATCGGGGTGTTCTCGGTTGAGAACACCTAGATTAAGGTCTGTTAGACCTCAAATTCCATTGAATTCAACACAGAAACCCAAATCTAATTTCTAGGGTTCATACGACATTTTGGGGCTTGACTGGTTCCGGCGCGATTCGAGTCAAACTAACGCTGGTATATGAGGGAGGTCTAGGGGTGGTGTGGTGTTGATTTGGGAGCGATTGGCTTTGGTCGAGTTTCGACTCGAATCTTCGATTGAAGATTCGAGGAGCTAGGGATTGGAGTGCCACCGCCAGCGGAGACGATTTCCGGCCGGCGGTTCACGGTGGCGGATGGTGGCCGGAAATCGCCTGGAGGAAGACAAATCCAAAGAGGGGTCTTGGGTAATTAGAATTAGGTTAATGATCTGGACCGTTGGATGAAGTATCATCAACGGTCCAGATTGAAAGGTGGGAGATGGGGCGGGTCTGTTGGGTATTTGGGCTGGTTTCTTTTGGGTTTGGGTTCTTTGGGCCTGGTATTGGCCGGTTTTGGACTAGCCCAGTCCAATTTCTCTTCTTTTCCAATTCTTTCTCTCTTTTCTTTTGAAATTAGTTCCTAATTTAAAACAAAAAATTCTAATTATACTACAAAAAGTCAAATCAAATTATATTGATACTAATTAAATTATACTAACAATTATCACACACAATTAAATATCAATTAAATATAAATCACACGACTAGGCATTTAAACGCTAAGAATGTATAAGATGAATTATTTTTTGTGACTTTTGTTTTATATATCCTTTGCAATAAACTTAATTACTTTAAACAAGACTAAAAAAATGCAAAGAAAAATACAACACTATTTTTTTTTATATTTTATTTTATTAGTTTAACAAATAAACATGCACGGATAAAAATGTAGACAATAACTAAGAAAATCAAACAATAAATACAATCAATACAACACAAAACTATTCTATATTTTTTTGATTTTAAGTGAATTCTCATGTAGACATCTACGTGCTGTAATCATGGGCATGCTTATTACGCCTGACCTAGTTCGCGATAAATAGACATTTCGTGATGGCACGATCCCCACAGCGACTAAAATAAGCTCGGTGCCGAGAATACCTTTATGAACACTTAAATAAGAAACAACGGAAAAAAATAGCATAAAAAAGATGTAATTCATGTAACACAGTATATCATCCGTCAACACGTATATAAACTCTTGCAACGTCCGAAATTTCACGAGCAATGGCTGCAGTACAAGGGATATACAAGCGTAACAATGTAAAGTATCTAACTATGAAAAGGAAAATGTCAACTAATATATCAGAATAAGAGGAAAACCTCCGGATCATGCGATGCTCCACTGAAAGGCAACGGAAAATCCTGAAGCTGCAATCGCTTAATAATACACAGGTCTACCTGGCAAAGTTTGCGGGGAAGAACGCCCACCAACGACGGCCACTCGGTAAGTGCTACCACGATAGGTAGAGACGAGAGGCCAGTATGCTGAAACTAATAATATAATGATGATAATAATAATAAGCGGGTTGAAATGATAATAATTCCGAAATAACAACAACAAAATGATTCTTTAGCCGTCTCTGATTAAGCTAGCAACTGACTCGAAATAAAACAAGTCCGAGACTGAGGAGGTCTCCGGGAATCAGACCAGCCTGAAGCCACCTCTCGGGGTCTCCGGGAACGATGCAATCTCAATAAATCTCGGGATCTCCGGGGTCGAAACCGCCAAGCCCTGATGTGCTCGTCTGAGATCCTCGAATGCTGCATGATCTAGCATTCAAATCTCGAGATCACCTCGGAATCGAACCGCCGATCCTTATTTGTCATCTCGGGATCTCCGGGGTCCACCGCGATCCCACTGTGTCTCCTCGGGTCTGGAACCACGGCTCTAGAGATCTGGGCTCCCGATCCACGACCACCGGCCCAAAGGAATACACGGAAATGCTTCACTATAAGCTCACGTAAATAAATGCCAATTAATATGAAAACTTCAATATAGGTACAACTAGGCTGATTAATCATCAACAATAACTTCACCGAGATAGAAAATAAGTGCGGCTACGGGGTAGAACATTTTAAATTAAGTATGTGTTGACAACTACCGTCCCTTTCGAAATACTGAAAAACATTTAAACAATATCATAATATCTAGGGAGTGAAATTCCCCGCCTTGTGGCCACTTGCATTCATTACAAAACAGCAAATAACCTGCTACTGCGAATATCGGCCGCTGTGTAGTATCTGATAAAAATCCCGATGATCACATCGAAATGGAAGCGAGTGGAAAATCGAAAACAACTCCCG
The DNA here is from genome assembly GCA_032618575.1 of Nicotiana noctiflora. Taxonomy (NCBI): domain Eukaryota; kingdom Viridiplantae; phylum Streptophyta; class Magnoliopsida; order Solanales; family Solanaceae; genus Nicotiana; species Nicotiana noctiflora. The sequence goes on along the minus strand of JASVEL010010805.1, from coordinate 3,989 downwards.
AAAAAAATATCAAAAATCACGAAATTTAAAAAACCCGAGCCCCGGGCTAGAAATTCACATTTTCCGAATCCTCGTCTTGCCACGTCCATACATAAAATTTACCAAAATCGAGAATTTGGCACTGAAACCCCAGACTTTATTTCTAGACTACAATCTTCACAATTTCTACCCAAATGAGAGATTATATTAATTCTACCAAAATTAAACACACCAGTAGCCCGATGTTCCCAGATTTTCCATTTCACTTCTGGAAATCGAAGATTCGCATGAAATTGATGGCAGAGTCTTTAATAAAGTTGTCTAGATTTTTTTTCCGATTTACAAGCTGTTCATGCACGTGGAACAGTCACGCGCGGTTCTGCTATTCACGCGCGGGGACTGTTCAGCGATTCATAATTGTAACGACTTTAGAGGATGCGGCTTTTACTAAAAATGGTTCTAGTTATGCGAACTCGGAAATTTGACGGTCTTTTTTTCCTATGGCTTTCCGTGGTGATGGATCAGTGGTTCAAATACTTTGAGTCTCATTTGAACTGCAACATCAATATTTCTCGTTAAACAATTAGTCACATCTGGCATCCAACAACCCACATTTGATGAAATTAGACCAAGTTTCCGGATGAAATCATATAATTCATTATCTAAATTCACGAAGTATCGAAATCAAATTTGGATCTCTAGAACTAAAAGTAGACCTTTTGGATCATTACATTGTAACTAAAAGCGGCAACAAAATCCAAAAATTGTTGAAAATTTCTCCAGCATGGGATCCCAATATACACGCAGATCTCATGTATTTAGTAGACCTAGCTCGAGGCCTCGAAACCATAACAACGCTAAAATCATGAATCAACCACCAATCCAAGCACATAAACTTTAGGAACTCAACCATTTTTGATGTAAAATTTCAACAAATGGTCCGTTGGCAATTTTACCTTAGTCCAATATAATTTCTATCTTAGTTCAGTTCAATCTGTTTTTTAAAGAAAAACAGAAGAAGAATGAACCAAAATAATCACCTAGCTAATGGGAGCCATCGAATTTCGGATTCACGGCGTCATCTTAAGCACTATTTAAAGTTCTGAATTTGCATTTCTAACCTTAAAAACTTCTCATAGGGATAGAAGTGTCCCAAAATACTCAAATTCAAGCCGTGCCAACAAACCATAATACTTTGAGAAAAACTTAGAGAAACGGTCTTGGAGAACGCCGGCAGGGTGGTGCAATGCTCCCACTAACTAAGATTTCGTTAAGATCACCAGCTTGGCTGTAACATACTATGACAACAGAAAGACACTGACTTCTAAGCAATGCTCCTCTTCATCTCTACAAAGTAAGCACCACCGACCGTTAGCCAGGCCTTATTCTGGGCTTCATGTTCATAGCCGACACCTTATTCATGACTGCTGGCTTTCCTCAACATAAGGCAGTCACTTGTCCTGCTGACGAAGTGAAAATGCGGCTTGGTGCGATGTCTCGGAAGCGTGGAGATGCGGGACAGGAGGTAAGTCCAAGCCATAAGCAACACTCCCTGACAAATGCTCAAAGGCAATAGAAACACGGCTGCGCTTCCCAAACCTCATAGCTTCCGTAAACGAGACCGAGCGAAACACGTGACTGTAGCCCTCCGCCTTTATCCATAACACCGCTATATATACCTACATGCAAACTTGAAGTGTATCTCGTTCTGACACTTATCCATTGCATCTGGGTATATAATGCACAAACGGCAGCTCGCGAGCCTTATGCGCCTCTGCAATATAAACTTTCATACAGTACTACATCTGAAATACTAGAGCAGTAGGTGTTGTTATAAGCAAACTCCGCCGATGGAAAAGTGATCCCATGAACCTCAAGCCAGCTCCACGCACGCACGGAAATCCCGAAATGCAGTAGTGCGCTGAAACTACTATGCAGGGGTGCGCCTTCGCGGCTCTCTGTATGCGGCTCTCATCGCCGTGAAATGTAGTGCCTGTCCCCGAAATGATGGAAGCTGGTTGTCTGCAATGCGATGCATTCCGCCAGCCCGCCGGCTATAAAAATGGCGAGCGCAGTAAATAGAGCATCAGGCTCTGCTTGATCGCGTCAGCCGAATAAAGTCCATGGTGATGCGCTCCCATTTCCCACTCTGAAATCAATGTACATCAGTACCCGGCCGATGTTAAAATACTTCACTGTAGCGTTGGAAAACCATCAACATCACCGTCCCGCGATAATGTTTCAGAGTGCGGTCACATTTTCGCGGCACCGGATGGATGGGCCTCTGCAATCCATGGGCCTCTGCTAGAATCGGCTGCGAATGCATCTGCGATTGGAGCACCTGCCAATCACATACATCATCATGACTCCGTCATCCGATAATACATCTCGAGCATCGCAACGCGCTCCATCTGTGAGGATCGTCAAGCAGCAGCTGGTCAAATAAAACCGAAAACATGCAGATCAGCTGAGAATACAATCCAATCCCAAAGCACTTGTATACGCTGAACGTCAATCGCCATAAAATAAAACCTCCCAATGACGACTGAGGCAACATCGGCCTTGCCAGTGTCGAGATGTGGGGCCAGTGCTCAACCATGCACCAGCGCATATTGATCATCTCCCCTTTAAACAGAAATCTTCAGTGACTCAGTGTAAGGCCTGAAAACCACGTAGCAGCCAAATGCCAATGATAATAACGTACTCCAAATCATGAAACTTAATTGAAAACAAAGAAAACACCTTCAGCTGTATCTGCAGCAACGTAAACTGCCGCTACTGCATACACCGAAGTCCAATAGGTGGTATCCGTATATATAGTATAGGACCACATTTAAGCAATATAGGGCGAAATTAGCCGTCTTAAGCTTCTGAAAAGCTCGCCTCACTGCATCTGTCCAACAGAAGAGGCACCGTTTTGGGTCAATCACAGTAGAATTTAGATGAACTGCTGTCGAAGAGAATTGCAAACGATGGTAACGCCCGCCAAATGAGCTGCGAATCTGCATTAGCGGAGGAGGGAGCCTGGCCTGGCATGACCTCACCGGCACCTGCCCGGATGTACTCGATACCATCACTCCATTTTCACGTGGCCCAAATGCCGGGATGACCAGGAATTCGATTTGAAGAACTTGGCATAAAGCTGCTTTTCCGCCGAGTCTGAGCACTAATCACCGAATCTTGCTCGTGCTACTCGACTTCGCGTCTAAATTGCATCCGATGAAAAAATCCGCAAGCAATCGAATAAGGCTGAAACATGCATCAAATGCATAAAAATTTCTTCAAAATTAGTGCTTAAATCACGAGGAGACTACGTAGTGACATCCTCCGAGTCTGAAAGCGTGCCGGGATCTCAACTCCAAATCTTCGGTACAATGTCTGTGAAGCCTGAAACAATCTTAAAACTACTGTGCGCCTTATGTAGTCAAATCATCAATCTGAGGAAAAGTTTCAAGCGTAACCTTGGTGGCGATGAATCCATCTGTATGCAGCGTAAAACCGTCACCTATTCTCCGCAAGCTTCTGGAAACACCCAACTGAAGAAACTAATTTGGGTGGCAAAAACCACTGCCCTACGCGCTGATGCCGATCACTTCAGGAGGAGCCATCTGATGGGGCAGAGAATTTGGGGTATAACAATGAAATCTCAATGGCAAAAATCCAATGCTTGTCGGTGACATGCCTAGAATGACAAAGTCCCTACTTGAGTGTGATCTTATCCCGCACATAAACTAGATAAATTACACTACCCTCACCGAAAAAATCTGGCCCAATTTTAGAAAGGAAATGCTGCTTGACTAGAGGGTAATGTCCTAAATTACCTTCCATTTTGGGATACATAGCGGTATCCATGACCTAAGCTGAACCAATGACAATCAATAATGGGGCGACCCAGCTAGTCGATGCGAATATATCAAATCGACCATCGAGCTGCAATGAAAATCCCTGGAAATGTGACCCAAAGCAGGGCCCGGCAAATATACATGACAAATCAGCAATACATGGCTTAT
>JASVEL010010804.1:0-103810 GCA_032618575.1 Nicotiana noctiflora | reverse complement strand
TGCATTTAGCTACATCTGCTAGCTATTATGCTATTTATTGGTAATTGTTGGTACAAGTACAGCGAATATTGATTCTGTGACAGGGTAGCTGATTATAGTTTTACATAGTGCTTTATTGCGGATTTCTTATCTGTGCTGTCTTACCCTTGTTTATTACCACTGAGTCTGGCGGTACTCATTTTACTCCCTGCACCTTGTGTGCAGATCCAGGTACCTCTCAGCAGTGATCCAGTAGCTGTGCGAGGAGACATCCGTGGGATATACGAGGTAGTTGCAGAGTCCGCAGGACCCGATATTCCTTCCCTACTGTCTTTTGATTTTGTATTGACATTTCTTTCCGCACTTGGTATTTTTGTAAACCTTTATATACTTACGTTCAGTAGAGGCTCATGACGCTTGACCCTTCGGTCTATGGGAGTTAGTATATTTTGGGACTTGGTTTCCCAGTTGTTGGTATAAGTATTACTATTGTTTCATATATTAATATGCTTAAATGGGCTAAAGAGAGCTTCAGCTCCGTTGTTGATATTGATTGGTCGGGCTGGCTTAGCAATGTCTTGGGCGCCATCACGACCGGATTTGGGGTCGTGACAAGTTGGTATCGAGCCTAGGTTTACTAGGCCTCGTGAGTCTTGAGCCGGTTGGTAGAGTCTTGTGGATCGATACGGGGACGCCTGTACTTATCCTCGGGAGGCTGCAAACCTTTAGGAAAACTTCACTTTTCTTGAACTCCGTCGTGCGATCTTGTTGTCCTGAGAGCTGAACTTCTATATTCTATTCTCTCGCGAGATGGCGAGAACGCGAGCATCGGGACGAGGTGGACGACCTCCGTTGCCACTGTTAGAGGCCGTAGGCGCGGTCGTGCTAGAGGTAGAGGTAGGGCGGGCGAGCGGTGCCGGCTGACCCGCCCGTTGTACCGGTTCGAGAGCGACCCCCGGTGGTTGATGCCCCGGCGGTCCTAGTTCGAGGGCCGAGACTATATCTATTGCTATTCCTGGTCTTCAGGAGACTCTTGCTCAAATATTATCAGTGTGTTCCGGTTTGGCTCAGGTAGTTTCAGCTACCGCTAATGTAGCGACATCTCAGTCAGGGGGTGGTCAGCAGACCCCTGCAGCTCGCACACCGGAGTCGGTTGTTCAGGGACTTCAGACGCCAGAGGCGGTCCCCGCTCAGGTGGTTGCACCGGTTATTCCTCCAGCGGCACCAGCTCCAGCTCCAGAGCATATGGTTCAGGTTATGCCCGATGACGAGCAGCGTCGTCTTGAGAGATTTGGCAGACTTCAGCCACCCCATTTCAGTGGCGTTGAGGGCGAGGATGCCCAGGGTTTCTTGGATAAGTGTCAGAAGATGTTGCGTACGGCTGGTATTCTTGAGTCCGGCGGAGTTTCATTTACTACATTTCAGTTCACTGGTCCCGCATTTGATTGGTGGGAGGAGTTTGAGAGGCGTAGGCCTGCAAGAGCAGCACCTCTCACATGGCAGCAGTTCTCTACTCTCTTTCTAGAGAAATATGTACCTCGGTCTCGTCGCGAGGAGCTACGTCGCCGGTTCGAGTGGTTGATTCAGGGCGACATGTCTGTGACCCAGTATGAGCTTAGATTCACTCGGTTGGCTAGGCATGCCACATGGATGATCCCCACTGATAGGGAGAGGATCAGGAGGTTCATTGATGGCCTCAACTACTCTATCCGTATTCTTATGACCAGCGAGCGAGTTCTGTCATCATCGTTCGAGCAGGTTGCTGATATGGCACACTCCATTGAAGCGGATCGTCGCCGAGAGAGAGAGGAACGGGAGGCCAAGAGGCCTCGCGGTTCGGGCAATTTCGGTGGTGCTCCATCTAGAGGGCATTCCCGGCGGAGCAAGAGGTCGCTCGTCTAGATCTTCTCATTCAGGCCGCCCGGAGCGGAGCGGAGGTTCTTATGGTCGTGGTCGACGGGGGTTTCAGCAGGGTCGGTCATCACTTGGTGCCCTCCCGGCCCGGAGTGCAACACCTACTTCTCCCGGCGCCGGGTGCATGTTATGAATGTGGTGAGTTTGGCCACGTGAGGAGACGGTGCCCTCGACTACGTAGGGGCGGGACTCGGCGGAGGGATCGACCCTCCTCTTCGGCACCATCTCGGTCTAGTAGAGGTGGAGGTCGGTCTTCTCGGGGTCGCCCCGGGGCGAGGAGAGATACGGTGGAGGCCGAGGCACGGTTCTATGCACTTACGACGGGCGTGATGCGGTTGCCTCCGATGCGGTGATTACATGTATCATTTACTGTCTGTCATAGAGATGCCTCCGTTCTATTTGATCCGGGGTCCACATATTCTTACGTGTCCTCTTAATTTGCACATTATTTGGGTGCGACTCATGATATTCTTGATTTACTGTTCATGTATCCACCCCGTGGGTGATACGATCGTTGTGGATCATGTCTATAGATCTTGTGTTATATCTATTGGGGGTCTAGAGACCCGGGCAGATTTGTTATTGTTGGGTATGGTGGACTTTGATGTCATATTGGGTATGGACTGGTTGTCTCCGTACCATGCTATATTGGATTGTCATGCTAAGACAATTACGTTGGCCATTCCTGGTATTTCTCAGATAGAGTGGCGGGGTTCGACCGATTTCGTCCCTAACCGTGTTATTTCATTCTTAAAAGCTCAGGAAGATGGTTGAAAAAGGGTGTTTATCGTACTTAGCTTTTGTGAGAGATGTGGGAGGTGAGTCTCCTAGCATTGATTCTGTACCTGTTGTGAGGGACTTCCCGGATGTATTCCCCTCGGACCTGCAGGGCATGCCGCCGGACAGGGATATTGATTTTGGCATTGACTTGGTGCCGGACACTCAGCCCATATCCATTCCTCCTTATCGGATGGCACCAGTTGAGTTAAAAGAACTAAAAGAGCAGCTTCAAGAGCTTCTGGATAAGGGTTTCATCCGTCCTAGTGTGTCTCCGTGGGGTGCGCCGGTATTATTTGTTAAAAAGAAAGATGGTTCCATGCGAATGTGTATTGATTATAGGCAATTGAACAAAGTGACGGTGAAGAACAAGTACCCTCTACCGCGCATAGATGATTTGTTTGATCAGTTACAGGGTGCGAGGGTGTTTTCTAAGATCGATCTTCGTTCAGGCTATCATCAGCTGAAGATCAGAGACTCAGATATTATGAAGACTGCATTCAGGACCCGATATGGTCATTATGAGTTTCTTGTGATGTCTTTTGGGCTGACCAACGCCCCAGCAGCATTTATGCATCTGATGAACAGTGTGTTCAAGCCTTATTTGGATTCATTTGTGATTGTGTTCATTGATGACATTCTAGTCTACTCCCGTAGTCAGGAGGAGCATGCTCAGCATTTGAGTATTGTGTTGCAGAGATTGAGAGAGGAGAAGCTATATGCTAAATTCTCCAAGTGCGAGTTTTGGCTCGAGTCCGTAGCATTTATGGGACATGTGGTGTCTCGTGATGGTATTCAGGTTGATCAGAAAAAGATAGAGGCGGTGCAGAGTTGGCCTAGACCGACCTCAGCTACAGAGATCAGGAGTTTTCTTGGCTTGGCGGGATATTATCGCCGGTTTGTTCGGGGATTTTCATCCATTGCTTCTTCATTGACTAAATTGACCCAGAAGGGTGCACCATTCGTGTGGTCGGATGAGTGCGAGGAGAGCTTTCAGAAGCTCAAGACAGCTTTGACCACAGCTCCAGTGTTAGTATTGCCATCAGCTTCGGGTTCATATACCATTTATTGTGATGCCTCGAGAGTGGGGATAGGTTGTGTGTTGATGCAGGAAGGAAAGGTGATTGCTTATGCTTCTCGGCAGTTGAAGCCACATGAGAAGAACTACCCTGTTCATGACTTGGAGCTAGCCGCCATTGTTCATGCCTTGAAGATTTGGATGCACTATTTGTACGGCGTGTCATGTGAGGTGTATACCGACCATCGTAGTCTCCAGCACTTGTTCAAACAGAAAGACCTTAATTTGAGACAGCGGAGATGGCTAGAGTTGCTGAAGGATTATGACATTACTATATTATATCATCCGGGTAAGGCCGATGTGGTGGCCGATGCTTTGAGCCGGAAGGCGGTCAGTATGGGGAGCTTGGCATATATTCCAGCTGAGGAGAGGCCACTTGCTTATGATGTTCGGGTGCTAGCCAATCGGCTAGTGAGGTTAGATATTTCGGAGCCCAGCCGGGTATTGGCTTGTGTTGTATCTCGGTCATCTCTATATGATCGTATTCGTGAGCGCCGATATGATGATCCACATTTGGCTGTCCTGAGGGATAGAGTTCAGCATGATGATGCTAGAGATGTCACCATTGATAGTGACGATGTATTGAGGATGCAGGGCCGGATATGTGTGCCCAATGTTGATGGCCTTCGTGAGTTGATTGTGGAGGAGGCCCATAGCTCGCGGTATTCTATCCATCCAGGAGCCGCTAAGATGTATCAAGATTTGAAACAACACTATTGGTGGAGAAAGATGAAAATGGACATTGTCAGACATGTAGCACGGTGCCTCAGCTGTCAGCAGGTTAAGTACGAGCATCAGAGGCCCGGTGGTGTATTTCAGCGCATTGATATTCCTGAGTGGAAATGGGAGAGGATCACTATGGACTTTGTTACTGGACTCCCTCGGACGGCGAGGAAGTTTGATTCTGTATGGGTGATTGTGGATAGACTGACCAAGTCAGCTCACTTCATTCCAGTTAGTACTACCTACTCATCGGAGCGGTTGGCAGCGATCTTTATTCGAGAGATTGTCCGGTTGCATGGAGTCCCAGTGTCTATCATATCCGACAGGGGTACTCAGTTCACTTCTCAGTTTTGGAGAGCATTTCAGCGAGAGATGGGTACGCGGGTTGAGTTGAGTACAGCATTTCACCCCCAGACAGACGGACAGTCTGAGCGCACTATTCGGATCTTGGAGGATATGTTGCGAGCTTGTGTGATTGATTTTGGTGGTTCGTGGGATGAGTTCCTACCACTTGCTGAGTTTGCCTACAACAACGGTTATCAGTCGAGTATTCAGATGGCCCCGTATGAGGCATTGTATGGCAGGCGGTGTAGATCCCCCGTGGGATGGTTTGAGCCTGGTGAGATTAGATTGATAGGGACTGAGTTAGTCCAGGATGCTCTGGATAGAGCAAAGTTGATCTAGGAGAGGCTTCGTACAGCACAGTCTCGTCAGAAGAGTTATGCGGACCGTAGGGTTCGAGAGTTGTCTTTCATGGTTGGTGACAGAGTATTGTTGAAGATTTCACCTATGAAGGGTGTCATGAGGTTTGGGAAGAAAGGAAACTTGAGTCGCAAGTACATTGGTCCTTTTGAGAGATACTTAGGAGAGTTGGAGAGGTGGCATATGAGTTGTCCTTGCCGCCCAGCTTATCCAGCGTTCATCCAGTATTCCATGTGTCTATGTTCCGGAAGTACATTGGAGATCCGTCTCATGTATTACACTTCAGTACCATTCAGCTGGATGGTGATCTATCCTATGATGTGGAGCCTATTGCCATTTTGGGACGACAGGTGAGAAAATTGAGGTCTAAGGAGATTGCATCAGTTAAGGTTCAGTGGAGAGGTCGACCCGTGGAGGAGGCCACTTGGGAGATCGAGCGGGAGATGCGGAGCGGATATCCTCACTTGTTTGAGACTTCAGGTATGTTTCTTGACCCGCTCGAGGACGAGCGTTTGCTTAAGAGGGGGAGAATGTGACGACCCGGCCCGTCGTCACGGGAATTACCACCCCGTTATTTTGTAAATACATGTTTTATGATTTTATATCGGTGTTAGAGTCTATCGGGTGAGTTAGGAGTGATTGGGATTGGAAATGAGGCATATAGCCTTTGTGAAGGAAACTTGAATAAAGAAAGTCAACCTGGAGTTGACTATTTGGTTAGAGGGCTCGGAATCGGATTCTGATGATTCGGTTAGTTCCGGGAGGTGATTTGTGACTTAGGAGAGCGATCGGAATTGAATTTGGAGGCCCGGTGTAGACATAGGCTTGAATTGGCTACGGTTGAATTTTGGCGAAATCCGAACGGTAGGTGAGATTTTGATCCGGGAGTTGGAATGGAGTTCCGACAGTTGCAGTAGCTCCGTTAGGTGATTTTGGATGTGCCTGCAAAATTACAGGTCATTCGGACGTCGTTTGGTCGGGTTTTTGATTGAATGTGTAATTCGGAATGTTTTAAAGAATTTAGGCTTGAATCCGTGTGTAATTGGTGATTTTAATGTTTAGGATGGTGTTTTTATGATTGGAACAAGTTCGTATCGTGTTTTGGAGTATATTTGTGTTTTTCGTTGGGGTCCCGGGGGCCTCGGGGTGTTTTCGGATGGTTAAACGGGAGAAAATTGTGGAAAACATTGCAGGTTGGGATCCTGCTTCTGTTGTTTCCGCTCCTGCGGAATTTTGGACGCAGGAGCGTGTCCGCAGAAGCGGACGAGATGCGCAGGAGCGGCTGGTTACGCAGAAGCGGAAGTAATTCCGCTGAAGCGGCATCGCTGGTGCGAGCCAGTGATCGCAGAAGCGAAGGGGAAGAAAATGGGCATGGTCCGCAGAAGCGGACATTTGACCGTTTGGGCGAGACCGCAGAAGCGGTCAATGATGCGCAGAGGCGGATGTGTCCGCAGAAGCGGAAGCTTCTTCGCAGAAGCGGGTCCGCTTAAGCGGCCCTTTGCTCGCAGAAGCGGAAATGGCCGGCCAGGCCTGGAACCGCTGAAGCGACCCTTTGGTCGCGGATACGGGCTCGTAGGAGCGGAAAATATTCCGCGGAAGCGAAAATCGCTGTAAGTAAGTGTATCAGAAGTTAGAAATATTTCAGAACATTTCACACATTTTGGGTCTCGGCTTTAGAGGCGATTTGGGCGATTTTGAAGAGAAATTCAAAGGAAATCATCAGGTAATCAACTATGGACTTAAACTATGATTAGTAGTGATAATATTATGCAATTATATCATGAAAATGGAGGAATTTGGGGTAATTTATGGAGGATTTAGCCCTAGGCTTGAACTTTAAAAAATCAAGGTTTTGAATGGACAAATGGAGTCCGAAATTGGTAAAATTGATATGCTTAGACTCGTATTGAGACGAGGGTTCCGAATATGTGACTTTTGTAATTTTTCGACAAGCGTACCGAAAGTCGGGTTTTGACAACTTTGGGAATTTTGATGTAAATTGAGTTGTATTGATTGGGTGTCGTCCCATTGGCCTAATTTGTTGTATTTCTACTGTATTTGATCGGATTCTACGCGTGCGGAGCTTGATTCTCGTGGCAAGGGCATTGCGGAGTAGTCGTCGCGCCGTATTGAGGTGAGTAATAGACGTGGGTGATGACCAGCGGGTTCGAAACCCCGGTATACCACTTTGTGACGTTGTATAGCGGCGAGACACGCACACTCTTGAGAGTGCGGGGTCGATCATGAACTGGAGACTATATGTTAGTCCGACCTGTTGATACTGTATTATTGGCTATTCTCGAGCCGTCGAACCTCCTTCTCGGATGGTTGCATATATATATATTGTGATAATGGCCACTCTTGAGCCGAGGAACCCCCTTCTTTGGCGGTTGAGTATACTTGTGGGCCGTGAGCCAGTTATTGGATCCCGCGAGGATCATTATCATTGTCTTATCATATATACATGCTAGTTTACTACTAGTCCGCAGCTATTTCTGTTATTATGCTAATTCCAATCTCCGGAACTTGATATTACTGTTTTCCAACTGAAAAATGATAAAAAGAGTTTTCAAAAACTACTTTTGAGCCTGCGAGGCTGTATCTGCATATTAGCTGACTAGTAGTGGATCGGGCTGCGCGCCGCAACGAGATATATGTTGGATCGGACTGCACGCCGCAGGAATATCTCTATGAGATGTGCTTGGGCTGTAGGAGCCCCTCCGGAGTCTGAACCCCCACAGTGAGCATGGGTACCCAAAATTGGAGTCGGGCTACGCGCCGTAGCGGTCATATCATGCATTGCATTGCATTTAGCTACATCTGCTAGTTGTTATGCTATTTATTGGTATTTGTTGGTACAGGTACAGTGAAGATTGATTCTATGACAGGGTAGCTGATTATAGCTTTACATAAGTGCTTTATTGCGGATTTCTTATCTGTGCTGTCTTACCCTTGTTTATTACCACTGAGTCTGGCAGGTACTCATTTTACTCCCTGCACCTTGTGTGCAGATCCAGGTACCTCTCAGCAGTGATCCAGTAGCTGTGCGAGGCGACATCTGTGGGATATACGAGGTAGCTGCAGAGTCCGCAGGACCCGATATTCCTTCCTATTGTCTTTTGATTTTGTATTGACATTTCTTTCCGCACTTGGTATTTTTGTAAACCTTTATACACTTACGTTCAGTAGAGGCTCATGACTCTTGACCCTTCGGTCTATGGGAGTTAGTATATTTTGGGACTTGGTTTTCCCGCTGTTGGTATAAGTATTACTATTGTTTCATATATTAATATGCTTAAATGGGCTAAAGAGAGCTTCTAGCTCCATTGTTGATATTGATTGGTCAGGCTGGCTTAGCAATGTGCTGGGCGCCATCACGACCGGATTTGGGGTCGTAACAACATACCCAGCCAATCATATTTATATCCCTCCACCAGTCCAAGCACAGGACCCATCCATCGTAAACTTATCCTCTGCTTACCCCACATACCCACCTTACTATGCAACTACCTCTCAAGCACCACAACCGCCTCCACCACCTAAACAGATTCCACCACCACCACTACATGTCACTCCCGTATATGTGGCCCCTCCACCAGCCACATTACACAAATCATCCAGTGAACGATTGTTTCATGTTCAAGACAATCATTATTATCCTCCAGAACCTACCTTCCGACATCATGATTCATATACTCCTCTCATCGATATGGCCGAGGAGGAAAAACCACCCAAAAATCCTGAACAGGAAGAGATGATCCGAAAAATGAAGAGTCTAGAACAATATTTCCGGAACATGCACAACCTTAGAGGCCAAGGTAGCGTAGTTTACAAAGATTTATGTATATTCCTGGAAGTGCAACTACCGACAAGTTTCAAGCTACTGAAATTTGATCTATATGACGATCACGGCGACCCAGTAGCATATTTGAGAGGCTTTTGCAGCAAAATGTGAGGTGTCGGTGGTAAAGATGAGTTGCTTATTGCTTATTTTAGCCAAAGTATTAGCGGATCGGCCCTGGAGTGGTACACCAGGCAAGACCATGCTAGGTGGTTTATTTAGGATGATCTGGCTCAAGCATTCGCTAATCATGTCCAGTACAACTTGGAGATTGTTCCTGACAGGCATTCATTGATAAAGATAAAGAAGAAGCTAGGAGAAAGTTTCCGATAATACAGCTTAAGATGGAGAGAACAAGCTGCTCGGGTAGACCCACCTATGATAGAAGGGGGGATGGTGGACTACTTCTTACAAACTTTAGAGCCAACATACTATGGGCATTTAGTATCAGCCGTCGGGAATACATTTAACAAAGTCATCTAGATGGGGAGCATGGTTGAGGAAGTTTTCAGATCAAACAAAATTATGAGCTATTCAGCCATAAAAGCTACAACTCATGCAATTCAAACAGGCACCGGAGGAGCTCTTAGGAAAAAATAAATAAGAGGTGGCCGTTGTTGAAGGGAGATCATGGTCCAAGAATCTTAATCCATACTACCATCAACCTCGCCCACATCCTCAACCCTACCCACCAACACTATATGGCCCACCATAACACTACTACCCTCCCTCTGTTCCACAATTTTCTGTACACCATGCTCAAACCTACCCACTACTGCCTACACCATGGCGAGCACCAACACCTCATAATATCTACCACACCCAGAACACATACCCACCACCCAAAACATATAGAAATCCCGGTGGAACAGGTTTCTGTCCAAATCACGGTGTCAAGAATGATAGGATGCAAAAGAAGAAAACTTTTACTCCATTGGGAGAATCATACACCAGTTTGTTTTATAGACTAAGGCAGCTCAGAATCCTGAACTCCATTGACTCCAAAATCCCTAACCCACTACCAAGGAACCTGGACCAGTCTGTTAGCAGTGAGTACTGTTCAGGAGCTCCAGGACATGACATCGAAAAGTGTTGGCATCTGAAAACCGCAATACAGGAGCTTATTGATTCAAGAAGAATTGATGTCTAGGCTCCCGAGGCTGCCAATATCACACAAAACACCTACCTATTCATCATGAAGCTCATATGATAGAATTTATACAAAGGGGAGGTTGCAAGAAGCCTTCTCAAACTGTAATGATGATTAAGGCAAGCGGAGGCAAGGTAGAGGAGAAAGCAATGAGTGAGAAAGTGGTAATTGTGTTCAGGCAAGTCGTGAATAAGCCAGTGGTGGTAACAGAGCCCGATCCAATGAAGGTGATAGTTCCAAGAGCAAGTACAAAACATGTGTTGACTGTGAAAGGGGCATAAATAGAGCCGGTCATTATCAAAGCAGTTACTCAAATGCCCATTGTGAATGTTAAAGTTGTGCCATGGAATTACAACAAGGAAATCATTATGTACCGAGGGAAGGAGATTAAAGATGAAATTTTTGAGACTCACTAGTTGACAAGGTCAGGGAGGTTCTTTGCTCCCGACAAATTAAGAAAAGCAAAATTCACTATAGATAATCCAGCTACTGTAAAAAAAGTTTTTATTGCGAACGAGGCCGAGGTATTTTTGAAGAAAATGAATGCACATGACTATTCGATTGTACAACAATTGAGAAAGACACCAGCGCAAATATGTCTGCTGTCCTTGCTGATTCACTCTGATGAACATTATAGTGCATTAATGAAAATCTTAAATGAGCCTCATGTGTCTGAGAAGATTACAGTGAGTCATCTTGAATAGATCGCAAATAAAATCTTTAAGGTGAATAGGGTAACATTCTCAGACGATGAACTACTGATAAAAGAAACGGAGCATAATAGAGCTTTATACCTTACGATGAAATGTGAAGAGTCAGTAGTGACCCGCGTCTTAAGTGCTAATGGGAAAAGTGTGAACATATGCCCTTTTTCTACTTTGGGAAACTCAACATTGATAATGAAAGAATCCACATGAACAACATTTGTGTGCGTAGATTTGATGGAGGTGGAAAGAATACTGTTGGAGACATCGTGTTGGAGCTTACCATCAGACCGGTATAGTTTACAATGGAATTTCAAGTCTTGGATGTGCATGTATCTTATAATCTCCTACTAGGCCGGCCATGGATTCATGTAGCGAAGGTTGTACTATCCTTACTGCATCAGCTGGTAAATTTCGAATAGGACCGTCAAGAAATAGTGGTCCATGGTGAAGATAATTCCTGCAACACCATCACTCCTTTTGAAGAGATTGAGGGCGATAAAGGCCCCTGGGTATACCAAGTGACAGATACTATATATTTTGACAAAATTCCTGAAGGTAAGCATATTTTGGTACCCAAGATAGCTTATGCATCACTTATGGTTGCTACAGAGATGTTGAAAAATGGGTTTCTCCCTGGGAAAGGATTAGGAGCTGCATTACAGGGAATCACACTGCTGGTATCTCTTCCCGATATCATTGACACTTTTGGTTTAGGTTTTAAACCGACCATTGCTGATATAAAGAGAGCCCGAAAAAAGAAAAAGAAAGGTTAGACCCTCCCTAAGCCTATCCCTTGCCTCTCCCATTCATTCGTCAGTCCTGGTACAAATAGGCGTCCAGCAACGATCATGCCCAACTTAGCAGAGATAAAGCCAGACATAGAACTGCTTGAAAGATTTGAAAAGCTATTTGAAGATGTGAATATTGTATAAGAGGCTGAGAGCACAAGTAAAATAGATGTCCAATTTGTTGGATCCCAAACCAAGCTGAATCACTGGGAAGCTACTCCTCTTCCGACTAGAAAGGAGTTGTGGTAGTTAGCTTTGTTATCTCATTTTAAATTTGTTTTATTTCAAGGTTGTAATTCATACTTTATGTTCCTTCCAATCGGACGTGTCAAACCTTGTTATCTTTCAAAATTTTAATAAAATGCAATTTCTTTCTTCCTTCATTCCTGATAGCCTTATTTTATTTTTCTACTTTTCTTGTACAATCCATTTTATGCTGATTTCAATGATGTGTAATGCGTAAGGAATTCCCGGCCCAGTCTTGATAATCGAATAGTAATACAAGAAAATTAATGTTATAATGAAGCGGAGTACGATGACGAGGGGGTTTTCGAAGAAATTCGTAAGGATTTGAGCCAATATGAGGAAAAACCCAAACCAAACATAAATGAGACGGAGGCCATGAATTTGGGGGATAAGGAAAATATTCGGGAAACATAGATAAGCATCCATTTGGAATCCTCACTTAGAGAAGACTTGATAAAGTTGTTGCATGAATACAAAGATATATTTGCGTGATCATATGATGACATGCCGGGACTAAGTACCGATTACGTTGTCCATAAACTGCCACTTACTCAGAATGTCCGCTATCAAGTAGAAGTTGAGGAAATTCAAGAAATATATCAGTGTGAAAATAAAAGAAGAAGTCAATAAGCAGTTCGAAGAAAAGGTTATACGGGTAACCAAATATCCCACCTGGTTAGCCAATGTTGTACCAGTTTCGAAGAAAGATGGAAAAACCAAAGTGTGTGTTGATTATCGAGACCTCAACAAAGCAAGTCCAAAGGACAATTTTCCATTACCAAACATCCACATATTAATTGACAATTCTGCCAAACATGAGATTGTTTCGTTTGTGGATTGTTATGCGGGCTATCAATAGATCCTGATGGACGAGGAAGATGTTGAAAAGACGACATTCATTATGCCTTAGGGAACATATTGTTATAGGGTGATTCCATTTGGATTGAAAAATTCCAGAGCAACATATATGAGGGCAATGACTACTATGTTCCATTACATGATACATCAGGAAATTGAGGTTTACATGGATGATGTCATTATCAAGTCCAGAAAGCAATATGACCATGTCAAAGACTTGAGGAAACTTTTCCAGAGGCTTCGTAGGTACAATCTCAAGCTCAATCCAACAAAATGTGCTTTTCAGGTACCGTCAAGGAAATTATTGGGGTTTGTGGTAAGTCAACGTGGTATTGAATTGGACCCGTCTAAAATCAAAGCCATCCATGAATTGCCTCCGCCAAAGAGCAAGAAAGATGTGATGAGTTTGCTCGGTAGGTTGAATTACTTTAGCAGATTTATCGCGCAACTTACGCCAACTTGTGAGACTATTTTTAAATTGCTGAAGAAAGATGCTACAGTTAAATGGATTGATGAATGTCAAACTGCATTTGATAAAAACAAGTAATACCTTGCCAATCCATCTGTATTAGTTCCTCCAGAGCCGGGAAGACCATTAATCCTTTATTTGACGATATTGGATAATTCCTTTTGGTGTGTATTGGGATAGCATGATGAAATTGGAAAGAAGGAGCAGGCAATTTATTATCTTAGCCAGAAATTCACATCTTACGAGGTGAAGTATACTCAATTGGAAAGAACGTGCTGTGCTTTGACTTGGGTGGCACAGAAATTGAAGCACTACTTGTCACCTTATACCACTTATATCATATCCCAGTTGGACCCGTTGAAGTACATCTTTCAGAGACCCATGCCCATAGGGAGTCTTGTTAAATGGAAAATCCTGCTCACAGAGTTTGATATTGTTTATAACCCGTACTGCGATGAAAGCACAAGTAGTTTGATGTGCCGGAGAGATTCGGCACATTTACATACTAATTGCTCTTATATTAGCTTGTTTCACGGCAAAATGTAGTCCATACGTATGTGATTTTGTGGTTTTATGGATAAAGAGGAAGAAAAGACCAAGTACTCAAAAATAGACGCAAAAAGATAAGAATGAGGGCAAGTTGGGCACGAGAGCAGTTCTGCGATCCAATCTGCAGTCGCAGATTGGATATGCGGACCGCATAATGTGTCTCCAAATCGCATAACTAAACAGAGAATGGAGCTGCAATGCACGACAGGAATGCGACGCAATTTGCGATCGCACATTCAACATGCGGTCCGCATTCCTGCAGCATAATGAACAGAGAAACAACCGAAGAGGCAAGTTTGCGGTGCTATCTACGATCGCATACTCAACATGCGGACCGCAGAATTGTAATGCGGCCAACGTATAAAAAGCTAGGGTTCCTATATGCGACGCCGCCTCTCAAGATTGCAGACCGCAGACCTGTTATGCGACAGATCTGCGGTCGCACAGTTGACCTGGAAGGGTAAACTTGTCCGCTTTTTGTCAGATCTTGGTCCCTCTATAAATAGTTTTTGAGAGCTTTGTGTAAGAGCATCTGACACAGACGTTAGACTACATTCCAAACTTTATTACTGATCTTTTTGGAAGCTTTTGGTTGAAGAATCTTTCACTTTGTAAGCATCTATGACATTTATTACATCGTGTATTTTATATTTTAGCATGTGTGGCTAAGTTTAAATACTAAGGTTGTGAACCCTAAATGGGTGTTATGTAAATGGGTGTTTAACATTGAATATATGCATAATGGTTGGTTGATATTTCTTCATTTCTCATTCTTCATTTATTATTGGTGGTTGCAAACACTTATTAATGCCATTAAAGTCTTACCTTGCTTGGGAAAGTGGGTTAGATCTTGGAAGAAGTAAAGAACATAAACTCGAAGCCTTACACTTCGTTTAATAGAATCGCTTAGGAATAAGTGGGTTTTATTTGGCAATTATTGATTACTACATCTTGTGACTCTAAGACTTTTGGGAAAAAGAAATAGAGGAAATACTACTCAACTATTGGGAAATATTGGGTAGTTGCTTAGAAATCAATTGCATATCAAGAATCAACCATTAGTAATATACCATATTAATACCTATAGCATTACACTACATTTATGGGAACACAACCTCGGTCTAATCAATTCTCTAAATTATTGACATAAAGCATTTTCATTAGTTAAATACTCTAAATCAACTTTCACTTATACTACCAATCTTATACCCATATCTATGTTACTTCTAACGGAATAGATTCAAGATTTTAGTCGGGAAATACACTAATTCAAGTAATCCATTCACGCCTATTCCTTGTGGAATTCGACCCCAACCTAGTTGGGTTATTATATTTGACAGCGACCGCCTTACACTAATTGTAAAAGTGTAATTTGAGCGTATCAAATTTTGGCGCCGTTGCCTGGGAATACGGTCTTGAAATTACTTATTAGTGTGTACTCTACTTGATATCTAATTCTATTCCATTACACTTTGCTTGTTTTGCTTGGTGTGATAGGTTACAATGTCTGATTACGAGGACGAAGGGGAAGAGAATCCTTTTGCAGATATCGATGAATATATCGATGACACAAATGCTATTGTACCCCCTGCTATTGGTGCCTCAACATTTAAGGTGGATCACGGTCTAATCCTCATGCTCAAAGCGGAAGGGTTTTTCAAAAATTCCACCGATGACGACCCCACTCAACACTTAAGAAATTTTCTGGGAGTGTGTGCTATGCATAAACAAACCAATGTCTCAGAAGATGCCTTAAGGTTGGGAGTATTCAAGTATTCCTTGGGCGGTGAGGCTAGAAAGTGGCTTCAAAACTTGCAACTAAACTCAATCCGATCATGGTCGGAACTTGTTCGAACATTCCTAGCAAAGTGGTTCCCACAAAGCAAGAAATCAGAGCTTAGAGATAAAATCTTTTTCTTTAAGCAACAACAAGGGGAGCACTTACACGAGGCGTGGGATCGCTTTACTATATTTGGTAAGGTCACCAAATCATGGATTCCCTTACTCAATTTTGCTTGAGAAATTCTACATGGGTCTTGATCCCATGAATCAAGCCATTGCAAAGAATGCGGCGGATGGATCTTTTATGGATAAGTCTTTTACAAGAGTGACGCAAATCCTCGACAAAATGGCTAAACATAATCAAGCATGGCATTCTGAGGATGCATCCGTTGGAATATCTTATGGGTCTCCTTCTTTGACAAATTTGCTCAAGGAAAACCAAGAGAGAGACCAAATCGTTGCTGGGTTGGCTACTAATGTCAATGTGTTGACCAAGATGTTTACAGAAAATCAAACAAAGAAAGTCAACGTTGTCGAGGAAATGCCATCCAATTCTAATGAAGATTTTGAAGAGGCAAATTATATCAACAACCCCCAAGGAGGAGGGTATCAAAGGCAATACTATCAAGGTCAAGGAGCACAAAACCAATGGAGGCCAAACCCACAAGGGCAAGGAAACCAACAGTGGAGGTATGACCAAGGTAGTTCACAACAAATAACTTGGGGCAACAACAACAACAATTTTGCTAACCGGAGTGAAAATCCTTATGTTCCTCCAAAAGGACAATATTCGAACCAAGGGTCCTCAAGCGAGTCAAAATTGGAAGCTATGCTAGAGAGAGTGCTACAAAATCAAGAAAAGTCTGATGCTTCATTGAGGAACGTGACCGAAGTGGTTAGCTCTCATACCGCTTCCATCCAAAAGTTGGAAATGCAAATGAGACATCTCTCCAAGGAACAAAACCCCAAGCAAAAGGTAACACTACCTAGTGACACTATTGCAAACCCAAGAGGTAGTGGAAGTGGTCCAACCTCTCATGTCATGGCAATCACCACTAGGAGTGGAAAAGTGCTACGTGATGAGAATGAACATATAGTTGAAGAGGTGGAGATCAACCAAACGGTTGAGGGTGAAGAACAAGAGATAATTGAAAAGCAAAAAGTTGTTGCGGGTGATAAACCCAAGGTTGTTGAAATTGAAAGAATTCCTGAAAAGGCGAGTGCACAAGAAAATCGAGAAGAGAAAAAGGAAAAAGGGAATGAGCCATCACAACCTCTTCCACCTATTCCTAGACCTCCGCCTCCTTTCCCTCAAAGGCTAGCAAGGAAGATAGATGATAGCAAGCTTGAAATATTCTACGATATTCTAAAACAATTGACAGTGAATATACCTTTTGTAGAAGCTTTTCAAGAAATGCCAGGGTTTGCCAAGTACTTGAAAGATCTAATCACTAAAAAGAAGACCTCAAAGCATGAGGTGGTAAGCATGACTCACGGGGTAAGCTCTATCATTGCTACAACCCCGGTTCAAAAGAAGGAGGATCCAGGAGCTTTTACTATACCTTGCACTATTGGGGCACGGGAATTTGCAAGAGCCTTATGTGACAACAGAGCTAGCATCAACTTAATTCCACTAGCCATCTATAAGCAAGCGGGTTGGGTATGCCTAGACCAACAAGTATGAGATTGCAAATGGCCGATCGTTCCATCAAGCGACCGCTGGGTATTGTGGATGATGTTCTGGTAAAAGTGGGGAAGTTTCATTTACCCGCGGACTTTGTGATTCTTGATTGTGCCGTGGATAAAGAGATTCCTATCATTTTGGGAAGACCATTCTTGGCTACGGGCCGGGCACTCATGGATTCTGAAAGTAATGAGATAAAGTTTCGGGTGAATAATGAAGAAGTCACTTTTCAAGCTAGTAAGGGCATGAAACTACCCCACGAATATGAGAGCATCTCAATGATAGAAGCGGTAGATGAGGTGGAGGATGCCGTTGAAATAAAAATGGAAGAACAATGCCTTGGTGAGGCATTAGCAGCAATCCTAGTAAATTTTGATGGGGAAAACATGGATGGTTACCTAGAGTCGGTGAATGCATTGGAGGGTCTTGGATCCTATACGTACAAGCCGTCAAAGCTCTCTCTTGACTTAGAGAATAGAGCTACACCCCCCGCCAAGCCATCAATCATTGAGCCACCTCAACTAGAGCTCAAAACACTCCCTTCGCATTTGAGGTATAAATTTCTTGGCTCTAATGATACTTTACCTGTAATTGTGTCTTCTTTGTTGAATGATGTGCAGGTAGATCAATTGTTGGAAGTCCTAAGGGAGCACAGGCAAGCAATTGGGTGGACAATCACCGACATTCGCGGTATTCCCGCAGGAATTTGTGAACACAAAATCCAATTGGAAAATGACACCAAGCCAAGTGTGGAGCATCAAAGGCGACTGAATCCATCAATGCAGGAGGTGGTAAAAAAGGAAATTATCAAATGGCTAGACGCCGGAGTTGTATACCCAATCGTCGATAGTTCTTGGGTGAGCCCAGTACAATGTGTGCCAAAAAAGGGGGGCATGACTGTGATTGAAAATGAAAAAAATGAGCTCATACCAACTAGAACGGTGACCGGGTGGAGAGTGTGCATGGATTATCGGAAACTCAACAATGCAACTTGCAAGGATCATTTCCCTATGCCTTTTATTGATCAAATGCTTGATCGGCTAGCGGGAAGAGCCTTTTATTGCTTTCTTGACGAATACTCTGGCTACAACCAAATCAACATTGCTTTGGAAGATCAAGAGAAAACAACTTTCATTTGTCCTTATGGGACAATTGCTTTTAGCCGGATGCCATTTGGGTTATGCAATGCTCCGGCGACCTTTCAAAGATGCATGATGTCGGTATTTTCCGATATGGTGGAAGATTTTCTCGAAGTTTTTATGGATGACTTCTCGGTGGTTGGTGATTCATTTGAGCATTGTCTGGAAAATCTTAGACAAGTGCTCAAGAGATGCGAAGAAACGAATCTTGTGCTAAATTGGGATAAATGTCACTTCATGGTGGATGAAGGTATTGTATTAGGGCATAAGATTTCTAAGCATGGCATTGAAGTTGATCGGGCCAAGATCGAAATCATTTCTAAGCTTCCTCCACCAAATTCAGTGAAAGGTGTTCGAAGTTTTCTGGGCCACGCCGGATTCTATCGGAGATTCATCAAGGATTTTTCCAAAATTGCACACCTAATGTGCAAGCTTCTTGAAAAAGATGCAAAATTCATGTTTGATGACAAGTGCCTCAAAGCGTTTCAAGAATTGAAATTGAGGCTTACCACGGCACCCATTATTGTCACTCCCGATTGGACGCTTCCTTTTGAACTCATGTGTGACGCCAGTGGTGTAGCTATTGGAGCAATGTTAGGTCAACTCCACAACAAGATACTTCATCCGGTCTACTATGCAAGTAAAACTCTCAATGGGGCACAAATGAACTACATTGTTACTGAGTAAGAGCTTCTTGCCATTGTGTATACCTTTGAAAAATTCCGGGCCTACTTGTTAGGGTCCAAGGTGGTAGTCTACACGGATCATGTGGCTCTTCGATATCTCATGGCAAAGAAAGATGCCAAGCCTAGACTAATTAGGTGGGTTCTCTTGTTGCAGGAATTTGACTTTGAAGTAAAAGATCGAAAAGGTACTCAAAATCAAGTTGCGGACCACTTGTCAAGGCTTGAGGAAGCAGGGAGACCTAAAGAAGAGCTTGACATAAATGATGCTTTCCCCGATGAGCATATATTGGCACTTTTCAACACCTTTGCTCCTTGGTATGCCGACATTGCAAATTACTTGGTAAGCGAGGTCATTCCGGAAGGGTTAGAATCTCATCAAAAGAAAAAATTCTTGAGGGATTGTCGGCAATACTACTGGGAAGAGCCACACTTGTTTAGAGTGTGTGCTGACAACATCATTCGAAGATGTGTACCAGAGGAAGAAATCATGCCAATCCTAAAGGCATGTCATGACTCGCTAGTTGGAGGCCATCATGGAGGGAATAGATCTGCTGCAAAGATTCTCGAATGTGGCTACTATTGGCCTTCCATCTATCATGATGCAAACCAATTTGCAAAAGCTTGTGAGCAATGCCAACGGCAATGTTCAATCTCTAAAAGGCATGAAATGCCTATGCAATATGTGTTGGAGATAGAAATCTTTGATGTATGGGGGATTGATTTCATGGGGCCCTTTGTGAGTTCCTATGGGATGAAATATATTTTGGTGGCTGTGGACTACGTCTCAAAATGGGTTGAAGCCGTTGCCCTACCAAACAATGAGGCGAGGAGTGTAACCGCCTTTTTGAAGAAGAATATATTCACTCGGTTTGGCACTTCTAGAGCCATTCTTAGGGATGGGGGATCACATTTCTGCAACAAAGCATTCACAGGGTTACTTGAAAAATATGGGGTGAAACACAAGGTGGCTACACCATACCATCCGCAGTCGAGTGGTCAAGTTGAGGTCTCAAATCGGGAGATAAAGAGTATCCTAGCCAAGACTGTGAACGCCAACAGAACTGACTGGTCCAGAAGATTAGATGATGCATTGTGGGCCTACCGCACGACCTTCAAGACTCCCATTGGCACTTCTCCCTACAGACTCATTTTTGGGAAAGCATGCCATTTGCCGGTTGAGTTGGAGCACAAGGCCATGTGGGCACTCAAGAAGATGAATTTAGAATGGGCGGAAGCTGCAAACTTGAGATTGACCCAACTAAATGAACTAGAGCGCAGCAGTCTACAAGAAGCGGATGAAATTTGTTCATGACAAAAATATCTTGAAAAGAGAGTTCAAGACGGGCGACCTCGTCCTACTCTTCAACTCTAGATTAAAATTGCTCCCGGGCAAATTGAAATCCAAATGGTCTGGCCCCTTTAAAGTGGTTAGTGTATCCCCATACGGAGCTGTAGAGTTAGAATCTACTGATGGATCTCGGACATTCAGAGTAAATGGCCAACGCATCAAACACTACTTGGGTGTTGATGGTGAGAAGAAGGTGATAGAGCAGCTGGCTCTACAAGATGGACCCTGATCGTCAAAAGGGTGAAATTGGAGAAATCCGTCCCGTCGTGCCGCGACGTTAAATCAAGCGCTGCATGGGAGGCAACCCATGGGTGGTAACACCGTCTTTAAATTTTTAATTTTCTTTGTTTATTTATTTCCTTAACATCTGCCAAGTGTAGGGGAACTAAACAGTGATGATATTTGGAGGATGCACCAATGGACAGAAATGCAGAAGATGGAGGGTAAAAATGCGGTAGGAATGCGACTGCATAACTAACTTGCGGACCGCAAACCTACCGCAAACTTAAACAGTGAACCCTCCAATTTGGCAACTGAAATGTGTCCATTCTACGGTCCGCATATACATTATGCGACCGCAAAATGGATCGCAAACATGTATCTGCGAAGGCTGTGCTTTACATCAACATGCGACCATTGTGCGAACCGCAAATCATATCTGCGATCGCATAATGGTTCGCATAACTGACATCGCAACTCCCAGGTATGTTCCTAAAAGCCCTACACGACAGAACACAAACAAAAACAAAAAAAATTATAACAAGAAGAACAAAAACAAAAAGAACAAAGGCAAAAAAAAGAACCAAAAAGAAAAGAAAAACAAAGCACAAAACACAATCGAATCGGCTCATCAACAGGCATCATCTTTCTCAAATATCTGGTATGTCCGTTTTCTTCCCCCTCTCTATTGTTTAATTTTTTTTTGGGAAATGGTTGTGGGCGTAATAGCATGAATGGGGTAGTCTTGAATTCGACCTTGGGAACGAATTGGTTGAGGAATTAGGAACCCATGGAGTTGCCTAAGATATAGGTTGAACAAGTGAACTAGCTGCGTTTAGTCGCTCAATTTTGCGGTCCGCATGTTGACATTGCGAACCGCATTTTTCGTCGCATACCTAGCCCTAGGTCAGACGAAGATGACTGCTTCTGTGGTCATTATGCGGTTGCATTATCACTTTGCGGTCCGCAAAGTGACCGCATACCTGTTACCTAGCTGGCCTCCTTACGCAGTGAAATGTGCGATTGAGTTTGTGGCCGCATCATTGATTTGCGGTCCGCAAACTCAACGCAAAGTTAAACAGTGAACTGGGAAAAGTTGCACTTTGCAAGAAACCATTATGCGATGACTATGCTGTCCGCATAACCGTTATGCGATCGCATATTGCATCGCAGAATGGAATGGCTCTTTATCTGATAAATTTTGCGACCGCTTTGCGGTCCGCATACCTGTTTTGCGACCGCAGAATTGCATCGCATTCTTGCTCAGTTAAATTTTTCCATTCCCTACCATCTTGGCTATACTAACAACACTCTTTTTTGCAGACATGGCTCACAAACGAATTGCAAACAAACCCCATGCTTCTAAAAGACAAAGAGTGGAAGAACCACGAACGGGAAATGATCAACCTGAGGAAGTCAACACCCAGCCTCCAGTGGACATTCATGCTGAGGCAAGGAGACAGCAAGCTGCTGAGGGACTTTCCTATCATCTCCGCTGGGGTATTGAGGGGTCGAGGGATAGATATAAAGCCGGGCTCGAACAGAGAAAGCTCCTTCCTGAGAAGCAATTGAGCCTAAATGGGCTTAAAGAAAAATATCCCCACATCCTTACCAACATCAAACGGAGGAAATGGATGAGATTTACTGACCCTCCGGCCAAATATAACGAAGCCATTGTTCGAGAATTCTATGCTAACTATGGAGCCTCCAGAACCAAAGAGGATAAAAGGCAAAGAATGTACCTCGACAAGGTGGAAGTTCGAGGGATCCCAGTCAAGTGCAGTGCTAAAGCCATAAACAAGTTGTTGATCCCAGACTGGGACGAGGACAGCTCCACAGCTGAATATAAAGCCAAATTTGCAAACAGAGAGAATGAGAGGAGCTGGATTGCTTCCGTCATCGCAAATGGAACCCCTTCATGGGTACAACCGGGGAAAAAGATCTATAAGGAGAGCTTCTCAAGGGAAGGGAGATACTGGCTTGCGTTTCTCGCATCCAGATTGATCCCTACGAATCATGAGACAGACATCGCCATTGAGAAGGCCCTCCTCATTGCTTGTATCATGCAGGGTGTCAAAATGAATGTGGGGGAAATAATTTTTCAAGAAATGGGGAGAAGAGCAATGGAAGAGGCCACGTCTCTTCCGTTCCCGTCATTGATCACTGCCTTGTGCCAAGAGGTCCTTGTTCCTGTTGACCTCCGGGATGCTACGGGTCAGGAGCAAGGTATTATAGACATCACCCGCCCAGCTGATGCAGTGATACCTCCCCCACCAGTTGTTGAAGAAGACCTACTCTCCTCCCAGCCTCCTATTGTTCATGATGAAGCGGCACAGTAATCTACTCCATCCACCGCTGCTCAAACTACCACTGCTACTGCTCAGCCCCATCCAACCACTCCAGCAGTCTCGCAGCTTGGTCTTTTAGCCAAGCATGCAAACTCCAAAGTTGACCAGCTTGTTAAGACGTTGCCTAATTTAATCAAACAAGCTCTCACTCCCATGCAGTCTGCCATAGCAGAGATTCAGCAAAAACAGATAGCATATGCTGAGCGACTGCAAAGGCTTGAGTTGAGGGTGGAGAAGTTAGAAAGGGGAGCAATACCTGGGCTGAACGATCTCAAGACAGAGGTGGCATCGATGAAGGTCGAATTTCAAAAAATGCAAAACCTGGACTTCGACGTTTCATCCTTCTTTCCGGGAGAAGGTGATAAGAATGCTGATGATGTGCCTGATTTAGGCCTTGATTTCACCAACTTAATGGCCGACCCTGTCACTCCTACTCCCAGAGGCTCACAGGCCCCAGCTCCTCCCATCCGTATTGATATTGCCTCTGATGAGGAAGCTGAGGGAGGTAGTGGCAGTGATGACGATGAGGATGACTCGGGATTCTCTGGTGATGATACTCCGCAGCCTATGGACAAGGGGAAGGCAGCAGCTCCAACGTCACCTTATGAGGATGATGCTGTGGATGAGGATAAGCGCGCTCAGCTTGAGGTGGCGTTGCAGAGATCATTGATTGACCAAGGAGGTACCACAGCTCATACATCAGCTGAGGCATCTAGCAGCTCTCAGATGCCGGCTGTAGTCATAGCAGCCCCACCATCAGCTCTAGTACCAGCATTGCCTCCTACACCAGAGCTTCCACTGGCAGCAAAGGTCGCACACTCTACTGTGCCTATGCCAGATACACAGATGGGTGATCACTCGGGCACACAGCCAGCTGCCGACTCCCATAGCACTTAGTGTTCCTCAGGGAGTCTCTCCTCACATTTTGTTCTTTTATTATCTGCATTGGGGACAATGCATAGTTCTCAGTTGGGGGTGGGGGTACTTTTGGTGTTTTAATTCGAGATTGCCATTTTTTTGTGCTTTTGTGTAGTAAACTTGTACAACTTTGAGCCTAAAGCAGTGTATATACAATGTTTTGATTTATCAATATCTGTTTATGCGTAGTTAGCTAATAAATTCCTCTTGGTTTTTCTTTATCTGATTCTTTTCCAAGAGTGTAATAGTAGAATCAAAACCTCGTGTGTAAATCAATGTGACCAGCTTAGTGAAATTGTTCAGTGCCAATCATGCATCCTTGTACATAGCACATATCCTCCAATAGTCATTTCTCTCGACTCATCCCAATGATAGATAGATTGACGACTGTCTTAAGGGAGTTTGTCTCTAGGACCAATATTGTGAATTTAAGGCTCACTTTGTAACTCTAGCGACCCATAAAAGCTTGAAATTGCAAAGTAGTTGCTCGAAAGTGCTAAACAACGTGAATTAAGCAGTTCAAGTACAAGGTGTGTAAATGCTAATTGTATACATCTCTTGTGTCCACTTCTGTCATCTAGAACTTGCCTAGTTGGTCTTTCAACACTAATGATATTATGCCCATTTGGAGGAATGATCTTAGGCATTCGTTGTTTTAATTTTAAAATCTCTTTAGCCTTTCAAGCCTACCGTTGCATAAATAATGTCACTAGTACCCATTTTGAGCCTTTAAACCTCCTTTGGCCAACTCATTACAAACCTTTCCCTTCTTTAATAATTCCCTCTCTTGAACTCGTCCCTCTTTGAACACTGAGAATGAAGCTAAAAGCCTAAGTTGGGGGTGGTGTCAAAATGGAAATTGGGAAGGTTGTGCATTGAGTATCCACATGCCTTAAAGTAATTTTATTAAAGTATTCAAGCTCCATAAAAAAAATATCAGAAATTAGTCTTTACATATACGTGTAAATATGTACATTGTGGAGCTTTGAATAAAATTTGGGAGAGGTATGTCAAATGGTTCTATATTGAGAACTAGATGCCAATGAGGCTATGTGAGTTAAAGAGAGTCAAAATACAAAAGAATGAAACTTGTGAGTAGTGTTCAAGGAGGATGAAGTCATATGTACCCAAATGCTTACCTAACCTTCCCTAAACCTACATCACAAGCCTAAAATGTCCTTATGGGACTTCCAACCGATCATTCTTGAAGAAGTGGCAAATTAAAATAAGGGCAAGCCTATGGTATGACATGTAGTGGCACTTGAAGTTCTTTCTGAGAGTGAGTGATCTTTTTAACTTGTCCTCGTGAGCATTGTAAATATGGTGAGTATAGGACATCGTTTCTGGTGAGAGTATTTGAACTGCAGAATTCACTTAAGTTGAGCCTTTAGAGTCTAATGCAAATGCAATCAGCTGAGGGTAATATTTAGTCACAATGTGAGGCTCAAAGCTTGCATAATTGGTCTGTCTTAACATTTTTGCTCTTAGTCAAGGAGGAGTGGAGCGATTGTTCTGATACATGCTTGAAGAACTGAACATTAGCACAAATCTTGTGTCATTATTGTGTTAAGTGTTGGAAATAAGTGTGACATAGGTGTGTTCTGCTTGCTTGAGGACAAGCAAGAGTTTAAGTTGGGGGTGTTGATATGCCGGAGAGATTCGGCACATTACATACTAATTGCTCTTATATTAGCTTGTTTCACTACAAAATGTAGTCCATACTTATGTGATTTTGTGGTTTTACAGATAAAGAGGAAGAAAAGACCAAGTACTCAAAAATAGACGCAAAAAGATAAGAATGAGGGCAAGTTGGGCACAAGAGCAGTTCTGCGATCCAATCTGCGATCGCAGATTGGATATGCGGACCGCATAATGTGTCTCCAAATCGCATAACTAAACAGAGAATGGAGCTGCAATGCACGACAGGAATGCGATGCAATTTGCGATCGCACATTCAACATGCGGTCCGCATTCCTGTCGCATAATGAATAGAGAAGAAACCGAAGAGGCAAGTTTGCGGTGCTATCTGCGGTCGCATACTCAACATGCGGACCGCAGAATTGTAATGCAGCCAATGTATAAAAAGCTAGGGTTCCTATATGCGATGCCGCCTCTCAAGATTGCGGACCGCAGACCTGTTATGCGACAGATCTGCGGTCGCACAGTTGACCTGGAAGGGTAAACTTGTCCGCTTTTTGTCAGATCTTGGTCCCTCTATAAATAGCTTTTGAGAGCTTTGTGTAAGAACATCTGACACAGACGTTAGACTACATTCCAAACTTTATTACTGATCTTTTTGGAAGCTTTTGGTTGAAGAATCTTTCACTTTGTAAGCATCTATGACATTTATTACATCGTGTATTTTATATTTTAGCATGTTTGTCTAAGTTTAAATACTAAGGTTGTGAACCCCAAATGGGTGTTAGGTAAATGGGTGTTTAACATTGAATATATGCATAATGGTTGGTTGATATTTCTTCACTTCTCATTCTTCATTTATTATTGGTGGTTGCAAACACTAATTAATGCCATTAAAGTCCTACCTTGCTTGGGAAAGTGGGTTAGATCTTGGAAGAAGTAAAGAACACAAACTCGAAGCCTTACACTTCGTTTAATAGAATCGCTTAGGAATAAGTGGGTTTTATTTGGCAATTATTGATTACTACATCTTGTGACTCTGACTTTTGGGAAAAAGAAATAGAGGAAATACTACTCAACTATTGGGAAATATTGGGTAGTTGCTTAGAAATCAATTGCATATCAAGAATCAACCATTAGTAATATACCATATTAATACCTATAGCATTACACTACATTTATGGGAACACAACCTTGGTCTAATCAATTCTCTAAATTATTGACATAAAGCATTTTCATTAGTTAAATACTCTAAATCAACTTTCACTTATACCACCAATCTTATACCCATATCTATGTTACTTCTAACGGAATAGATT
The DNA here is from genome assembly GCA_032618575.1 of Nicotiana noctiflora. Taxonomy (NCBI): domain Eukaryota; kingdom Viridiplantae; phylum Streptophyta; class Magnoliopsida; order Solanales; family Solanaceae; genus Nicotiana; species Nicotiana noctiflora. Next base: position 76,948 of record JASVEL010010804.1, on the reverse strand, counting down.
CAAGATTTTAGTCGGGAAATACACTAATTCAAGTAATCCATTCACACCTATTCCCTGTGGAATTCGACCCCAACCTAGTTGGGTTATTATATTTTACACCGACCGCCTTACACTAATTGTAAATGTGTAATTTGAGCGTATCATAGTTGCCGATCACCTAGCAGAGAATCCAGTTGATGACGAATATGAACCCCTAAAAACATACTTCCCTAATGAAGAGGCAATGAATATTAAATAATTGGAACTAGATGAAAAGCTAGGCTGGAAGTTATTATTTTGATGGGGTTGCTAACAACAAAGGTGTTGGGATTGGAGTTTTGCTTATTTCAGAGACAGGTCAGCATTATCCTGTCACCGCTCAACTTTGTTTCTTTTGTACCCACAATATGGCTGAATACGAAGCATGTATATCAGGATTTAGAATGGCTATAGATATGGGTGTTCAAGAGATTTTGGTCATGGGTGACTCGGATCTCTTGGTACATTAGATTCAAGGAGAATGGGAAACACGGTATTTAAAACTCATACCATACTGGCAGTGTCTACATGAACTATGCCAACAGTTTAGTCCATATAATTCAAGCATATCCCGAGAATCCACAATGAAGTTGCCGATGCTCTGGCCCTCTGGAATCTATGTTACATCACCATGATAAAGCTTATGTGGACCCATTACAAATCCAGGTTCGTGATCAGAATGCTTATTGTAATACAGTAGAAGAGGAACTCAATGGTGAAATATGGTTCCATAAAATTAAAGAGTATCTCAGAATGGGGGTGTATCCGGCACAAGCCGCAGGAGATCAAAAGAGATCCATAAGATGATTGGCGAGTGGATTCATCTTTAGTGTAGGGGTTTTGTACAATAGAACCCCAGATCTTTGTTTGCCGAGATGTATAGATGCAAAGCAGGCTACATCAATTATGGTTGAGGTACAAGCAGGAGTCTGTGGACCACACATGAGTGGGTATGTGCTAGCAAAGAAAATACTCAGAGCAAGATATTATTGGCTTACTATGGAGCGGGATTGTATCAATTATCTGCGCAAATGTCATCAATGCCAGATAAATGGAGATTTGATTCATTCTCCACCATATGAGTTGCATACGATGTCGGCACCATGGCCTTTTTGTGATGACCCAAAGGGTCATCACCTGCTTTCCTCATTTGTTCTACACTTCCGAGGCCTCGAAAACCTCATTCTATGTTGCCTCAATTTACATGCGCGATCCGGGCATGTAGCCGGAAAGATTTTGTGATAGAAAATATGAATTCTACGAAGAACTTGGAGAAAAATGATATTAATATTGATATAGTTGACTTCGGTCAACATTTTTGGTAAACGGACCGGGGCCCGAGATTGGACGGTCCCGAAAGGTCCGTAGGAAAATATGGGACTTGGACATGTGTCCGGAGTCGAATTCTGAGGCCTAGAGCCCAAGTTATGAATTTTTCTGAGAAATTGTTTTTGCTATAATTATTAAAGGAAAAATGAATTAAATGACCATGGTATCGGGATCATATTGTGGTTCCGACGCCCGGTACAAGTCTTAAATATTATATATATGCTTTCTGCAAAGTTTGGTGACATTCGGATGTCATTTGATATGTTTTGGACCTTGAGTTCCAAGTTTGAAAGTTTGAAAACCCAAAGTATGAAAATCATGAACTTGAGGCTTGATTTGATGGAAACGATGTTATATTGGCGATGTGATCACGCGAACAAGTTTGTAATGTATTTTTGATGTTGTGTACATGTTTGGTTGGGATCCCGGGGGGCTCGGGTAAAGATTTGATAGGCCGTTGGATCAATATCTGAATTTCTGAAGGAAATCTCGCAAATGCGAGACTGGCAGACCTGGGCTAGAGTTAGCAAATGCAAAATTTCTCTCGCAAATGCGAGGACAGTAGGCCCCAGACCTGTAGCATTCGCAATTGCGAACAGAAGTTCGCAATTGCGATATCCGCAGCTGTGTAATTCTATACTTAAACGAATTTTTCAGTTCATTCTTCACTTTTCCAAAAACCCTCACACCACACACGAGCTCTCAAGGCTAAATTCACTCCAAAGCAATTGTATGTCACTTTTTACTTAATTCTTTCAATTCCTAACAACATTAACCATGTTTTTCAATAAGAATCAAAGGTTTTCATGGTAGAAATCCATGTTTTTGGGTAGAACCTAGGTTTTTCATGAATTGGGCAATTGGACCTCGAATTGAGGTCCGATTTTGAAACAAATCATATAATTGAGCTCGTGGAGGAAAGGGTAACCGGATTTTGGTCCGAACCCCGAGTTCTGACCATGTGGGGGGAGGGGCGTTTTGGGAAATTTTAGGGTAAACTTTGAGAAAACCATCTTTAAGCATTCAAACCAAGTTAATTAGTGATTATTAATATAATGAAATAAATTGTGATTAGATTCGAGCTAGTTGAAAGCGGAAATTCGGGGAAAAAGCTATAATTGAAGCATAATTTGGACTTCAAGGCTAGAGGTAAGTGTTTATTCTATCCTAGCTTGAGGGAATAGGATTATGTGCTATGTGCTATGTGATCGAGTGCGGTGTATAGGTTGTGGTGACGAACATCCATACACTGGCATCTAGCATGACCGTGAGTCATTGTTAATCATTATTGTGAGACATATTTTAAGATAACTTGTTGAACCCTTGTCGGGTTATAAAAATTTCTATTGTTCTCCCTTGCCGGGACTTGTTGTGAAGTGAGATATTGATTGCCCTTACCGGGACTTTGTTGTGATGATTATTGTTTCCCTTGCCGGGATGGTTCATGATTTACTGTTTTCATTCTCTTCCCTTAACTATGATTGTTATTTGGGTGAGGAAGAGTGATAATGCACGAAGGGTGATGCCGTGCCTTGATTTATTATTTTTGCACGAAGGTTAATGTCGTGCCATGTTATTGATTATGCACGAAGATTAATGTCGTGCCGTGTTATTGATTATGTACGAAGGATCATGCCGTGCCTTGTTATTGAACCATGTTCTAAGGATCATGCCGTACCATGGATGTGAGGATGAGAGTAAAAGCACGAAGGGTGATGCCGTGCACTTTATTTGCTTATTTGGTTAGGATGAGAGTAAAAGCACGAAGGGTGATGCCGTGCACTTCATTTGCTATTTCATTGACTTAATATTACTTGTTTCTCATTATACTTGTTTTCCTTGTTGATTTAATGACTGTTGTTAACTGTAGAGTCCTTCTGTGACATTCCTTATTGCGTTGTGACTTGGTTATTTCTCGTTATCTTGAGGTATACATATATATAGAACTGCACAGGTTTATGTGGGTGTCTGGTCCTAGGCTTGTCACTACTTCGCCAGGATAGGCCAGGCACTTACTAGCACATGGGGTTGGTTGTGCTGATACCGCACTTCTATGCGTTTTTGCACAGGTCCAGAATTCGATCAGGAGCAGCAGTAGATCTTTTACGTGGGAGTTGATCATATCTGAGACCAAGGTAGCTTGCAGGCGTCCGCAGGCCCGGCGTCTCTTCCTTTTATTTATGCTATTATCTGTAGTCTCCTTGATCCGAGACAAACAAATTATATTATATTTCTTTCTGACCTTTATGTGTAGTATTCATATAGTAGTTCGTGAGTTGGTGACTCCACGTCTTGGGTAGAGGATTTCAGTACTATTTTACCTTGAAACTACTTATTGCTATTTTTATAAAGTCTTCCGCACTTGTTTAATTAAGGTTATGTTTTGGTTGTTAAATTGAATACGAAATATTGCAAAAATTGGATAGTGTGAATAAATTGGCTTGCCTAGCTATCGCGAGTAGGCACCATCACGATCCCGATGTTGGGGGAAAATCCGGGTCGTGACAAGTTGGTATCAGAGCTCTAGGTTACATAGGTCTCACCACTCACGAACAAGCTTAGTAAAGTTTGAGAGGTAGGTACGGAGACGTCTGTACTTGTCCTCCAGAGTCTATTGAGTTAGGAAAGGGTCTCTCATTTATTCCTTCTTGTCGTGCAATTTGTCCTTCAAATACTGATTGAACTTCTACTTTGTCCTTTTGAAGATGGTGAGGACACGCCCTTCTTCGTTCGTTGACCAACAACCCAAGCCCCAGGCAGCTCCCGTGAGGGGCAGGGGCCGAGGTCGTATCAGAGGCCGTGGTAGGGGCAGAGCTCAGCCCCCGGCAGCTATTCCAGAGGTGGAGCCTCATATTGGGACTGGCGAGGAGGTTCCAGTCCCAGCAGCTCCAGTGGGCCCAGCTCAGGTCCCAGGAGAGGCTTTATTTACCCCGGATCTTCGGGAGGCACTGGTCAGGATAGCGGGTTTTATGGACAGCATTGTCAGAGCAGGCTTATTACCCGCTGCACCAGGCCGCTTCTCAGGCTGGAGGAGGGGCCCAGACTCCTATTGCTCGTACTCCGGAGCCAGTAGCTCCTCAGCCTCAGGCACCAGTGGTTCAGCCAGCTGTGGCCACTCAGTCAGGTACCACGGCTCATGCCGGAGATGGAGCGGTTATGACTTCTGATTCTTTTTGGAGACTTGATCGGTTCTCCAAGCTGTTTACCACTACATTCAGCGGTGCCACATCAGAGGATCCTCGGGACTTCTTATTCGGTTGCCATGAGATTCTCAAGACTATGGGGATCGTGGAGACAAACGGAGTTGACTTCTGTACATTCAGGCTTTCAGGATCCGCCAAGACTTGGTGGAGGGATTATTGTTTGACTCGACCGGCAGGGTCCCCGGCTTTATCATGGGATCAGTTTGCAGAGTTATTTCTGGAGATGTTTCTCCCTGTTACTCAGCGGGATGCACTTCGGAGGCAGTTTGAGCGCCTCCAGCAGGGCACTATGACTGTCACCCAGTATGAGACGAGATTCATTGATTTGGCATGTCATATTGTGGTAATACTTCCCACAGAGCGGGGGAGGGTTCGAAGGTTCATAGATGGGCTTAATCAGCCAATTAGACTCCAGATGGCTATGGGAGTGGGGAGTGATATATCATTTCAGGAGGCAGCTAATGCAGCACGTAGAGTTGAGATGGCTCTTGCTCGGGGAGGTGGTTATTCTTCAAACAAGAGGGCTCGACATTGAGGCAGGTTTAGTGGTTCTTCTTCTGGTGGAAGGGAATCTTTTGATAGGGGCCAGTCTTCCAGGCCTTTTCATTCGGCCCTTCAGGCTTCACAGGGTGGACCAGGCGATCGTGGGTTTCATGAGCAGTATTCAGATCAGTCTCCTATTATTGCCCAGGCCTCTTCAGAGTGTTCGTGTGGGCCATTCAGGTCGTCAGGGCCAGCAGCCTCATCAGCCTAAATGTTGCTACGGTTGTGGTGACCCAGGTCATCTTGTCAGGTTTTGGCCTCGAGCGATGGGCAACACTCAGCAGCGGGGCCCTCGTCCCATGATTCAGGCCCCAGCTGACCCTCAGTCTGCCCAGCCAGCCAGAGGCGGGGGTAGAGATCATAGAGGTAGAGGTCGAGACCGTAGGGGTGGAGACCGTCCAGCCAGAGGTAGAGGTCAGCCAGTTGATGACCGTCCTAGGGATGTAGCTCAGAGGGGAGGTGCTGATCCTCCGATATTATGGTTTACCAGCTAGGCCAGATGCAGAGGCGTCAAATGTTATGATTACAGGTACCATTTTGGTTTGCGATAGAGATGGCTCAGTATTATTTGACCCTAGGTCTACATATTCAAATGTGTCTTCCTACTTTGCACCATGGATGGCCATGCCGAGCTATGCCCTGTACATTCCAGTCTATGTGTCTACACCAGTGGGTGACTCCATTGTAGTCGACCGGGTACATCGCTCGTGCGTAGTTATCTTTGGGGGTCTTGAGACCCGTGTTGATCTGTTGCTTTTGGACATGGTGGATTTTGATGTCATATTGGGGATGGACTGGTTGTCACCATACCATGCTATTCTAGATTGTCATGCCAAGACTGTGACCTTGGCCTTGCCAGAATCACCCCGACTAGAGTGGAAAGGTACCTCAAGCCACTCCGCTCGCCTTGTTATTTCCTATGTTAAGGCTCGACGCATGGTCGAGAAGGGGTGTCTAGATTATCTGGCTTATGTCCGTGATTCCAACGCAGAGGTTCCTTCCATTGAGTCAGTCCCTATTGTACGGGAGTTTCCTGAGGTTTTCCCTTCAGACCTGCCGGGCATGCCACCCGAAAGGGATATTGATTTCTGCATTGATCTGGCACCGGGCACTCAACCCATATCTATTCCACCCTATCGTATGGCCCCGCCGGAGTTAAAAGAGTTGAAAGATCAGTTGCAAGACCTTCTTGAGAAGGGCTTTATCAGGCCCAGTGTTTCCCCCTGGGGAGCACCTGTATTGTTTGTAAAGAAGAAAGATGGCTCGATGCGGATGTGTATTGATTACCGGCAATTGAACAAAGTGACAATAAAGAATAAGTATCCACTTCCGAGGATTGATGATTTGTTTGACTAGCCCCAGGGAGCGAGGGTGTTCTCAAAGATAGACTTGAGTTCAAGCTACCATCAGCTGAAGATCAGGGCGGCTAACATTCCTAAGACAGCCTTTCGCACTAGATATGGGCATTATGAGTTCTTGGTCATGTCCTTCGGGTTGACCAATGCCCCAGCAGCATTCATGGAGTTGATGAATCGGGTGTTCAGGACTTACTTAGATCTATTCGTGATAGTCTTTATAGATGACATCCTGGTATACTCCCGCGGCCAGGAAGAGCACGAGCGGCACCTCAGAATGGTTCCTCAAACTCTGGAAGATAATCAACTATATGCCAAATTTTCGAAATGTGAGTTCTGGTTGAGTTCGGTAGCATTTCTGGGTCACATTGTATCAGTGGAAGGTATTCAGGTGGACCCAAAGAAGATTGAGGCAGTTCAAAGTTGGCCCAAACCTTGTAACGCTATTGAGATATGGAGTTTTCTAGGCTTGACTGTGTATTATCGCTGCTTCGTGGAGGGTTTTGAGCTAATGCAACTCCATTGGCCAGGTTTACTTATAAGGGTGACACATTTAGGTGCTCGAAGAAGTGTGAGGCGAGCTTTCAGAAGCTCAAGTTTGCTTTGACCACCGCACCAGTGTTGATACTACCTACGGGTGCACGGCCTTATATAGTTTATTGTGACGCATCTCGTACATGGCTTGGAGGAGTATTGATGCAGGATGGAAAGGTTATCGCTTATGCTTCGAGGCAGTTAAAAATACATGAGAAGAATTATCCAGTCCATGATCTTGAGTTAGCAGCAGTGGTTCATGCCTTAAAAATATGGAGGCATTATCAATATGGAGTGATGTGTGAGGTGTACACTGATCACAAAAGCCTACAGTATTCGTTCAAGCAAAACGAGTTGAATCTACGACAGCGGAAATGGTTAGAGTTGCTGAAAGACTATGATGTTACTATCCTATACCACCCAGGTAAGGCCAATGTGGTGGCCGATGCATTGAGTAGAAAGTCTGCCAGCATGGGTAGTCTTGCATTCATTCCGGTCAGTCAGAGACCATTTTCTCTAGATGTCCAGGCCTTAGCCAACTAGTTCGTGAGATTAGACATTTCTGAGCCTAGCAGGGTATTAGCCTGCACGGTCGCTCGTTCTTCTCTATTATAGCGTATCCGTGAGAGGCAATTTGATGATCCTCATTTACGTGATTTGAGAGATACAGTACAGCGGGGAGGTGCCACAAAGGTAAATCTAGATGATGATGGGGTATTGAGATTGCGGGGTCGAGTTTGTGTGCCCAATGTCGAAGGGATTCGAGAGTTGATCTTAGCGGAGGCCCATAGTTCGCGGTATTCCATTCACCCGGGCGCCACGAAGATGTACCAGAACTTACGGCAGCACTATTGGTGGCACAAAATGAAGAAAGATATCGTTGCATATGTCGCTCGGTGTCTAAATTGTTAGGAGGTGAAATATGAGCACCAGAGGCCTGGTGGTGTATTCAATAGGATAGAGATTCCCGAGTGGAAATGGGAGCAGATCACTATGGACTTCATTACGGGACTTCCTTTGACTCGGAGGAAATTTGATGCTATTTGGGTCATTATTGATAGGCTGACCAAGTCAGCACACTTCATTCCAGTATCTATCTCCTACTCATCGGAGAGGTTAGCAGAGATTTACGTTAGAGAGATTGTTCAACTTCACGGGGTGCCAGTATCTATTATCTCTGATCGAGGTACACAGTTTACCTCGCGGTTCTGGAGAACGGTCCAGCAGGAGTTAGGCACCCAGGTTCAGCTGAGTACAACTTTTCATCCTCAGACAGATGGTCAGTCCGAGAGGACTATTCAGATTCTAGAGGACATGCTTCGAGCCTGTGTCATTGATTTCGGAGGCTCGTGGGAACGGTTTCTGCCACTAGCAGAGTTCGCCTACAATAACAGCTACCAGTCCAGCGTCCAGATGGCCCCGTATGAGGCATTGTATGGTAGGCGATGTCGATCTCCAGTCGGATGGTTTGAGCCGGGAGAGACTCGGTTGTTGGGTACAGACTTAGTTCGGGAGGCCTTGGATAAGGTCAAGACTATCCAGGAGAGATTGCGTTCAGCTCAGTGCAGATAGAAGACTTATGCGGATTGTAAGGTTCGAGATGGTGATTTCATGGTTGGTGAGCGAGTGTTGCTCCGAGTGTCGCCTATGAAGGGCGTGATGAGGTTCGGGAAGAAGGGCAAGCTCAGCCCTAGGTATATTGGCCCATTTGAGATTCTACACCGAGTGGGAGGGGTGTCTGACTAGCTCTGCCACCTAGCTTATCAGTCGTGCATCCAGTTTTTCATGTATCTATGCTTCGGAGATACCACGGCGATCCCACACATGTGTTAGACTTCCGTACTATCTAATTGGACAATGATCTATCCTACGAGGAGGAGCTGGTGGCTATTCTAGACCGGCAGGTTCGACAGTTGAGGTCGAAGAGTTATCCTTCTGTGCGTGTTCAGTGGAGAGGTCAGCCTCCTGAGGCATCGACCTGGGAGTCCGAGTCTGATATGCGGAGCCGCTACCCACATTTGTTCCCCGACTCAGGTACTTCTTTCTCTTGTCCGTTCGAGGACGAACTGTTGTTTTAGAGGTGGAGGATGTAACGACCCAAAGGGTCATCACCTGCTTTTCTCATTTATTCTACACTTCCGAGGCCTTGAAAACCTCATTCTATGTTGCCTCGATTTACGTGCGTGATCCGGGCATGTAGCCGGAAATATTTTGTGATAGATAATATGAATTCTATGAAGAATTTGGAGAAAAATGATATTAATATTGATATAGTTGACTTCGATCAACATTTTTGGTAAACGGACCTGGACCCGAGATTGGACGGTCCCGCAAGGTCCGTAGGAAAATATGGGACTTGGACATGAGTCCAGAGTCGAATTCTGAGGCCTAGAGCCCAAGATATAAATTTTTCTGTGAAATTGTTTTTGCTGTAATTATTAAAGGAAAAATGAATTAAATGACCATGGTATCGTGCTCGTATTTTGGTTATGACGCCCGGTACAAGTCTTAAATATTATATATATGCTTTCTGCAAAGTTTGGTGACATTCGGATGTCATTTGATATGTTTTGGACCTTGTGTTCCAAGTTTGAAAGTTTGAAAACCAAAAGTATGAAAATCATGAACTTGAGGCTTGATTTGATGAAAACGATGTTATATTGGCGATGTGATCGCGCGAACAAGTTTGTAATGTGTTTTTGATGTTGTGTACATGTTTGGTTGGGAGCCCGGGGGGCTCGGGTAAAGATTTGATAGGCAGTTGGATCAATTTCTGAATATTTGCACTGCTAGTTTTTCACCCAACTGTTGGCTTTGCATTTGCGAACAAATTCTGGCAAATGCGAAGGTGACAGGTCAAGGCTGGGTTCGCAAATGCGAACCCTTGATCGCAAATGCGAAGTCTGCCAGAATCATGCCAAGTTCGCAAATGCGAACAAAATGTCGCAAATGCGAAAAGGGCCTCAGATGGCCAGTGTTCGCAAATGCGAATAAAGGGTCGCAAATGCGATCCTAGGCAAGGAGGCTTCACATTCGCAAATGCGAAGGAAATCTCGCAAATGCGAGACTGGCAGACCTAGGCAAGAGTTCGCAAATGCAAACTTTCTCTCACAAATGTGAGGACAGTAGGCCCCAGACTTGTAGCATTCGCAATTGCAAACAAAAGTTCGCAATTGCGATATCCGCAGCTGTGTAATTCTATAAACGAATTTTTCAGTTCATTCTTCACTTTTTCAAAAACCCTCACACCACACACGAGCTCTTAAGGATAAATTCACTCCAAAGCAATTGTATGTCGCTTTTTACTTAATTCTTTCAATTCCTAACAACATTAAACATGTTTTTCAATAAGAATCAAAGGTTTTCATGGTAGAAATCCATGTTTTTGGGTAGAACCTAGGTTTTTCATGAATTGGGCAATTGGACCTCGAATTGAGGTCCGATTTTGAAACAAATCATATAATTGAACTTGTGGGAGAATGGGTAACCGGATTTTGGTCCGAACCCCGAGTTCCGACCACGTGGGGCTAGGGGTGTTTTGGGAAATTTTGGTGTAAACTTTGAGAAAACCATCTTTAAGCATTCAAACCAAGTTAATTAGTGATTATTAATATAAAGAAATCAATTGTGATTAGATTCGAGCTAGTTGAAAGCGGAAATTCGGGGAAAAGCTATAATTGAAGCATAATTTGGACTTCAAGGCTAGAGGTAAGTGTTTGTTCTATCCTAGCTTGAGGGAATAGGATTATGTACTATGTGATATGTGATCGAGTGCGGTGTATGGGCTGTGGTGACGAGCATCCATACACTGGCGTCTAGCATGACCGTGAGTCGTTGTCCTTATTGTGAGACATATTTTAAGATAACTTGTTGAACCCTTGCCGGGTTGTAGAATTTCTATTGTTATCCCTTGCTGGGACTTGTTGTGAAGTGAGATATTGATTGCCCTTGTCGGGACTTTGTTGTGATGATTATTATGTCCCTTGCCGGGATGGTTCATGATTTACTATTTTTATTCTCTGCCCTTAACTGTGATTGTTATTTGGTTGAGAAAGAGTGATAATGCACGAAGGGTGATGTCGTTCCTTGATTTATTGTTTATGCACGAAGGTTAATGCCGTGCCATGTTATTGATTATGCACGAAGATTAATGCTGTGCCATGTTATTGATTATGTACGAAGGATCATGCCGTGCCTTATTATTGAACCATGTGCGAAGGATCATGCCGTACCATGGATGTGAGGATGAGAGTAAAAGCACAAAGGGTGATGCCGTGCACTTTATTTTCTTATTTGGTGAGGATGAGAGTAAAAGCACGAAGGGTGATGCCGTGCACTTCATTTGCTATTTCATTGACTTAATATTACTTGTTTCTCATTATACTTGTTTTCCTTGTTGATTTAATGACTGTTGTTAACTGTTGAGTCCTTCTGTGACATTCCTTGTTGCGTTGTTACTTGGTTATTTCTCGTTATCTTGTGGTATACATATATACAGAACTGTACAGGTTTATGTGGGTGTCTGGTCCTAGGCTTGTCACTACTTCGCCGGGATAGACCAGGCACTTACCAGTACATGGGGTTGGTTGTGCTGATACTGCACTTCTGTGCATTTTTGCATAGGTCCAGAATTCGATCGGGAGCAGCAACAGTAGATCTTTTGCGTGGGAGTTGATCATATCTGAGACCGAGGTAGCTTGCAGGAGTCCGCATGCCCGGCGTCTCTTCCTTTTATTTATGCTATTATCTGTTGTCTCCTTTTTCCGAGACAAACAGATTATGTTATATTTCTTTCAGACCTTTATGTGTAGTATTCATAAAGTAGTTCGTGAGTTGGTGACTTCACGTCTTGGGTAGAGGATTTCAGTACTATTTTACCTTGAAACTGCCTATTGCTATTTTTATACAGTCTTCCGCACTTGTTTAATTAAGGTTATGTTTTGGTTGTTAAATTGAATACGAAATATTTCAAAAATAGGATAGTGTGAATAAATTGGCTTGCCTAGCTATCGCGAGTAGGCGCCATCACGATCCCGATGTTGGGGGAAAATCCGGGTCGTGACACTTTTGTTGCTTGGGCCATAGATGTCATTGGGCCAATAGAGCCAGCAGCATCTAATAGGCACAGGTTTTATCTGGTTGCCATTGATTATTTTACTAAATGGGTGGTGCCGAAGACGTTCAAGGGAGTAACCAAGAAGGCAGTGATTGATTTTGTACATTCAAACATCATTTGCCGGTTCAGAATTCTGAAGGTGATTATTACGGATAATGGGGCCAACTTTAACAGTCATTTGATGACAGAGACCTGTCAGAAGTTTTAAATTATGCATCGCAATTCCACACCATATCTTCCTAAGGCGAATGGAGCAGTTGAAGCAGCCAATAAGAATATTAAGAAAATTCTTTGGAAAATGGTGGAAGGATCGAGATAATGGCATGAGAAATTACCATTTGCTTTGCTAGGATATCGCAATACCGTTCGCACTTCGGTAGGTGAAACCCCTTATTCATCTGTGTATGGCACGGAGGTAGTAATACTCGCGGAAGTTGAAATACCCTCCCTTCGAATCATTGTGGAGGCAGAGATTGAAGATGATGAATGGGTTAAAACCCGACTAGAATAATTGAGTTTGATTGACGAGAAGTGACTAGCAGTAGTATGTCATAGTTAACTTGTAGAGAATGTCCAAAGCCTATAACAAGAAAGTGCGTTCGCGAAAGTTTGAAGTCGGACAATTGGTACTGAGGCGCATCTTACCTCATTGGGCAGAGGCAAAAGGAAAGTTTGCTCCTAATTGTCAAGGGCCATTTGTTGTATCACGAGTGTTGTCTAACGGAGCATTATATCTAACAAGTGTGGAAGGAAGATGCGTTGAAATGGCCATCAATTCTGACGCAGTGAAAATATATTATATGTGATTTCTTTATCTTCATGTATGTAATGGTATTTGTCATATTTTGAAATTGAAATGTTGAAGGCATTTTGTTTCGCTATCCAAACACTTTATCCATTGCTATCCCTTTGAGCCTTATTACTTTATTCTTTCATATCCCTCTTTCGGCATCAACAACAAAGTCAAAAATTAAACGATGAAATGTCAATGAAAAGAAGAAAAGAGAAAAGATGAAAAAGAGGAAAAGGGTGGAAAAGAAAGAAAAAAAGAAGAAAAAAAAAAGAAAGAAAAATAGAGAAGAAGTAGAAGGAAAAAAAAAAGAAAAAGAAGAAGATAAGAAAAATGGAAAAGAAAAGTAAAAGAAAAGATAAGAAAGAAAAATGCAAAGAAGAACAATTGGAAGAAGTAACCATCGCCAGCAATGAAGCGATATTATGATTCGAACTACGTTTTGATTTGATCCCGAAAGGGTACGTAGGCAGCCTAACTGAGATCCAGTCATAACAGAAAGAAAAGTCCAAGATTCCCCAAATATTGATACTGGGGCAGAAGTTATGATCACTGTGGAAAATATGATTCCGGAAGTTGTAATTTTTTTTAAACCCAAGTTGGAAAGGTTGGGCCTTTATACCTTTCTTTATAAAATCTATCCAAAATCCACAATACGGTCCAAAAAAATACCTTCAGATTAATTTCAAGAAATGACACTACAAGTAGGTGAAGAAAAACATGATATGGACAACACTCTGATACCTGAATATGGAAAAAATAAAAATACGAAAAATGAGAGAGTCTTATTGGTGAAAACCCTCACGTGCACCGTAAGGTGATGTGAGTTGAGAGAAATGAAATGAGAGAGTCTTATTGGTGAAAACCCTCACGGGCACCCTGAGGCGATGTGAGTTGAGAAAAATGAAATGAGAGAGTCTTATTGGTGAAAACCTCACGGACACCCTAAGGCGAAAGTGAGAAATAAGTTTGTGGGGGAAAAGCAGCAAAGCAAGCAAAATTTGGTGGTGTAATAAAGTTGGCAAAAATGGCAATTGATTGGTTAGACATACTCAGTCGGTTAATCCAAATGCATGGCATGATCAAAGGAATCAGCATTTCCAATCAGGTAAGTCTCGTTTTTTTTATCTTCTTAAAAGTATTTATACCCTCAAAACTTCGAGGTCATTGCATTTCATTTTTTCTTGGAATCTATCTATAAGATATTTTCAGTCGAAGCTAATTACTAGCTTCTCAGTTATATTGCACAACTAGATTAGGGTTCATCAAAGGACAATTGAAATAAAAGGACATATGGCAATCATATATTTTGAGGAAAAGCAAAAGGAAAAGAAACAACAAGACAGAGGCACAAGGAAAACAGTTAGGTCATTGGGATCAGAAAATTTTGAAAGACAGCCAGAAGTTATGGAGAGGAAATATAAGAAGCAAGACGGAGCAAATTCAAATATGGGAGCAAGGCCAACAAGAATGCCAGCGGCTAACCACCGTTTTATATTAACAAATTGTTCTTTAATTAAAGCAGGGACAAAAGATTCAAATTCTTACTAATTACTTTAAAGTGAATGTGATCAATGTGGATAACAAGGGAGCACAAATTTTGGCAATCAGGCACCTACCTGGAAAATAAGGGAAAAAAGTTCAAAAGAAAGTGACAATATGTGATGGAATTCGTCTCAAAACTCAGTAATCAGGCACTCACCTGGATAATATGGAAAGTATTACCTTTTAATTTAAAAATTGAATGTGTAATGATCTGTTACACGTAGTTATCAAACTGTGGAAAACGTTTCTTTGTTTTTAAGTTTAGTAAGCAGGCGCCCTCCTGAAAAATAAGGGAATATCTTTTCAAAGTTTGGCAAGCAGGCGCCCACCTGAAGAATAAGGGAATATCTTTTCAAAGTTTAGCAAGCAGGCGCCCACCTAAAGAATAAGGGGATATCTTTTCAAATTTTAGCAAGTAGGCGCCCACCTGAAGAATAAAGGAATATCTTTTTCAAAGTTTAGCAAGCAGGCGCCCACCTTAAGAATAAGGGAATATCTTGTCAAAGTTTAGCAAGCAGCGCCCACCTGAAGAATAAAGGAATATATTTTCAAAGTTTAGCAGGCAAGTGCCCACCTGAAGAATAAAAGAATATCTTTGAAAGATTAGCAAGCAGGTGCCCACCTGAAGAATAAGGGAACATCTTTTCGAAGTTTAGAAAACAAGTGCCCACCTGAAGAATAAGGGAATATCTTTTCAAAGTTTAGCAAGCAGGCCCCCACCTGAAGAATAAGGGAATACCTTTTTCAAGTTGTAAGCAGTCGCCCACCTGAAGAACAAGGAAATATCCTTTCAAGTTGTGAGCAGGCGCCCACCTGAAGAACAAAGGAATACCTTTTCCAGTTGTAAGAAGTTGCCCACCTAAAAAACAAGGGAATACTTCTTCAAGCTGAAACCAGGCGACCACCTGAAAAACAAGGGAACATATTTCAAAGCATGTTGTAAGCAGGCTCCTACCTGAAGAATATGGGAAGTATCATTTGAAATTCAGCTTTAAAATCTGATATTTAATAACATGGTATACCCAAGCACCATACTGGGGCAAAAAATGTTTTCTTTTTATTATTAAGTCGTAAGCAGGCAACCACCTGAAGAACAAGGGAATACATTTTCAATTTCAACAAGCAGGCGCCCACCTGAAAAATAAGGGAATAAATTTTCGAGCAATAGTAAGCAGCCACCCACATGAAGAACAAGGGAATACATTTTGCAATTTCAACAAGCAGGCATCCACCTGAAAAACAAGGGAATGCATTTTTTAATTTCAACAAGTAGGCACCCACCTGAAGAACAAGGGAATACTTTTTCAAGCAAGCTGTAATCAGCCACCCACTTGAAGAACAAGGAATACTTTTCCGAGCAACAGTAAGCGGGAGTCCACCTAAAGAATGGATGCAATCAAAAGTCATTAACACAAGAACAAGTTGGAAGACATAGATAAGATGTTTGTAAATCATAGAGCATAACATAGGCTCGCTTCTTTTATCTTTACCGTGGTGTAATAAGGGGATTAGCAATCAGCGACAACAACAACAGCAATAAGATCACAACTCCATGGTAGTCCCAATTACCAGACATTCCTGAACTACACTGACTTGATTCCGATTTAGCCTAGGATATATAGGCAATCCATGAAGCAGGATGCGGTCAAAACTTTCAAAAAGTCTTCACACGAAATATGCTAGAGGGCAAAAATCTATCATTACTGCTCACTTTCCATTGCACTGAAACTCTGCGTGTTCCCGAGCAAAGATGGGCAGCTGTGAGCATGTGATTTTTCCCCACGCAAATTATTCCAAAATATATGCAAAAATAATTTTTTGAATTTGTGTGGCAATTTGTTGATAATTGTGTGGAAATACCGGGATTTTTTCTAATTTTAGGAGAACAATGCAACGAAAATCAAATATCATCTATTTGTATTAATCAAAATATATCAAAAAAAAATTAATTACTCATTAATTCTAGAAAAATCAGAAAAAATTAAAAGAAAATACAAGGAAGATACAAACAAAATAAATAGAAAATAAATACAATAAGCAAATCACAAAAAAATATAGAAAAGAATGTATACTAAAATACGAAAATACAAAAATGTAAAGTGCAAATACAAAACACAAGAATGGGGCCAAATACAATTCATTAGCCCAACTGATTAATTACACGGAGCAGGCCTAAATAAAAGGCAAGCCGGTCTACCTTATAATTAAACCAAACGACACTGTCCAGGGTAATTGAATCTGGACAGTTGAAAAATTTATCAAACGGTCCAAGAGTGACGGTTACCGAGTAACTAAAACGACATCGCCTTTGTGAATTGATCTGAACTGCTGGCAACATCAATCCAAGGGTCCAGATTAAATAACTACTTAATTGAAAAGGCGTCATAATTGAGTTAATCAAATCTGAACCGTTGGTTCATTCAATCCAACGTTTCCAGATCAATCAATGGTTGTGTATATATAAAATATTAGGTTTTATTTCATTTTACATCTTCGTCCCTAAATGAGAAATCCTAGCCGCCCTAACACCCTATCTACCATCGCCGGAAACTTATCGGCGGTGGTTCACCTCCACCATTGTTCAGTCCACTATTAACACCCCTTAACCGCCTTCTTCTCCTCTTTCACCCTACCCCATTGGCTTCTCCAGAAAACCCCTAAAAACCCTCGAATAACCCAAAAGGTGTCACCGGAACAATACTCCGATGACTACCACTTATGAACCAGAGTCTGCCTTTAACACCCCATGACCGCCTCATCATCCTCTTTAACCCCGTCTAGGAAGTTTTCCTCGAATAAGCTTCAGACCCTTTGAATATTGAAAAATGTGTCACCAGAACCCTACTCCGGCTCCAAAAACCATCATGTTAAACCCACAACCCTAATATCCTTATTTTCTAAGAGTCTTTTTCACAAAAGACTCGATGAGTCTGCCTGAGGATCAAAATCCAAGAAAATAAACTCTTGAACTTCAGATGTTCTGGATAATCAAGATAAGTAAAGAAATAATAAAGAAAAAGACAACAGAAGAATGAAAGAAAGAAAAGAAGAAACCAGAATCGAAAAGCTAAGTGTTCTAATCCTGGTTTTTCTACTTTAATGTCTTTTTACTTTACTTATTTTTTATATTTTTTTATCACATGTCTCTTTGCATTCCTGATTGTTCTATTTGTTCTATCACATGCCTATTTACCTTCTGATATTGCTTAGTTATGAATAAGATGATAGCATTATGATTTTTTTCTACTTTGGAATCACATAGTTATAGTCTTCTGCTCTGATAAAGTTCTTAGTCAAAAATCACATGTTTTGTTGTTCATAGCCACACTCAGATTTCTAGGGTTTTTACTTGATAAAATTGAAATTATTAATTAAGTATTTTGTTGATTACATTCTACCTATGATTAATTTGTTCCCTTGAATCTTGTTAATTGAGTACTTAAACCTAATTTGACTATATCTGTAAAACTGTCTATTGTTCGCTATTTTTGCTAGTCAATTTTGACTTTGAATTTTAAGTTTCTGATTGATAAAAGGGTTAAATGGGTAAAAAAAGGAAAATACAGAGCTAAGGGGAAAAGCAAAAACTAAGGGGTTAAGGATATAAATGGTAATGATTCCTGGTTTGTGGGTAAATGACTGAAGAATAAGGGGTATTCTGGGCATAAATAAAGGGTAAATAGGTAGAAATTGATAGTAAGTGCGGTAATATGGACAATTAAGGTTATTAGAATAATAAAGATGCCACTAGAACCTTCTAGTAGGGGTTCTAGTGCATTTACAGTTAAATGAGGTGTATTAATCTGAAAAAATTATTCATAAGATAAGGGGTGAGAAATCATATTAATTTTTAAATTCCCTCCCATTTTGTTCTATAAATAGGTTTTATTAGGCCACATTTAATAAGTTTGGAAGTTTGAAAATTCAGAAGTTTGAAATTCTAATGGTTCGAAAAGGTTTTGAAAAGTCTTAGAAGTTTAAATTTCAGAATACTACTACTGTTCTATTGGTTTTTGATTCAAGTTCGAGTGGAAGTCTCTTGAGTTCTGGTGTTTTCATCTATTGTTCTGTGCTGATATTGGTTCTTGAAGTTGTTTCGTTTAAGTTTTGGTATCGATTCTGGTTACTATATATTGATGTGAATCCGCTGGTTATTGCTTGCTGAAGTCCTGTCGTTACTGATCTTCTTCCTCTATTTGCCTTAGACTCATTGAGTTTATTTCATCTTTGTCCAGGTACACTTCTGAACTTCGAATATGTAATCAGAATTTCTGAAGATATAAACCTACTAGATTAGTTTTGCTAGTCTCAATTCTATTTACGTTGTAGATGTAGAACTCTATAGATCTATATGTAATTTGTTAGAATAATTGTATGTATAACTTGGACTGTGGACTGTATGAACTGCGGACATGAACTAATAATTCCTTGAAGTAGTTAATTTAGATATCACGTAGAAATCGCATGAAGTAGATCAGTAAAAAACAAGTCACATAGGTTATAGATTAAAAAACTGGTTAAAGCCAGTTTGATTGAGATATTCATATCTTCATTTGTTATTAAACCAAAAAATGTAATACAAATAATTGAAATGCCTTTGTTAGCTTAAATTCTGTATCAGTGGTTATTCATTTGAAAAAGTATGAGTTAGTTAATATTTAAATTGCGTTAATGGCTTTGAATCATTTAAACTAGCTTAGATATAAAACTCACGTTAGAACTCAGTAGCATGGTGAAAAACAAGAATTTAAGTATGAACGAAATTCAGGTTGCAACTCGAATATGTCTGCTGAAGATTTAGTTCAATGTTTTCCAGTTAATCAAAATAATAAAGTAACTCTGCATCTGAATAGGTGGTGTTTCAACTGATAAATAATACCTAAATCAGACTTAGTTAATCTAAGTGACTAAATAGTAATATCCAAATATAAATCAGTATTAAATGCCTTAATTAATTTTTAATACTGCAGTTGTAATATCTGTTTAAATACATGATTAGATTAATGATAACATTTGAGCCTGTTTTGGATTTGTTAACCTGGGCCTGATCAGGCAAACAGGCCCAGGTGCGACGGCTTTTGTGCCCATGAGAGATGAACTCATAAATGCGAACTGGGCTAAGATGAGCCCCGTGCACAGCTGTGAGTTACCCTTTGCTGGACCAATTTCCAAGCCCAAATCACATGAAGGTCTGGACATAAAAAATAATAAAACAAACCATAATTAGATAGCTTTAGTTGTTATTCAGATAAGGTAAAAACAATAATAGAAAACGTAGTACACTATAGGCTTGACCTTTTAAAAATAAATTAGATGAGCCTCGCTAGAAGACAAAAATACGCGGGGCTCTCAATTAATTGCTATAAACCCCTTAGATTTGGAAGGACCGTTTAGCGAATTTCGCGGTCTTTCCCAAAGTAATAAGACGTAGATCTTTTAGGCACGATTTTAATATACATTCTCAAGTACGGGTGCACATTTATGTGACCCAAATTTTACTCTCAACGAAGTCAAAATATATTCAAAGCCACAGGCGTACTGGTACGACGTGGTTGAAAAAATGCATTTTCACGACGTTGCAATTCCTTAAAATTGATAAAGTAGAATATTCATAATGCACTTAATTGGAATATATAAAGAAATCAGATAAAAGCAAATACAACAGTTTAGCGACCGTGCTATAACAATGGAATTCTGGTGTGCCTAACACCTTTTCCAGGATTAACAGAATTCCTTATCCAGATTTCTAGTTCGCAGATTGTAACAGAGTCAAATTTTCCTCGGTTCGGGATTAAACCGGTGACTTGGGACACCATTATATTCTCAAGTGGAGACACTGAAAATTTAAATAACTAATCCCGTTCTGACTATCCTTAAATTGGAAAAAAATCATTTCTCTTCTTTATCATATCCCTCCCCGGTGTGTAGTAAAAATAAGCGACGCATCATGTAAGAGAAAAACAAGGTGTGACACATGTCACCAATTAATTTTAATCCCAAATCGAGAAAAATTATCAACTTCCCAATTGGAGTCTGTAAACCAGAAAATATGTGTAAGAAATTTTGTTGACCCGAGGGAAGGTGTTAGGCACCCCTGGATCCCGCGGTTCTAGTACGGTTGCTTAAATTATCATATTTAGCTCAAAATCTAATTTTTATACATATTCCAATCTATATGCAATTTTATAATTACTTACCGCTTTTTAATTATTTTTACGAAAGTGAACGTCACCTAAAAATATATTTTCGGATCACGTCATATGAAATGCACCCGGATCATCGACACATCTTTATTTGACGTTTTCGGATTTGGATTTGGGTGGTATGAAATACACACCCATATTAGGAAGGTAAGATTATTAAAAACGCGCCTACAGAGTCTAATGTATTGTTATCTTTTGGGAATACCGTGAAATTTGCTAAACTGCACGTCCCGAGTTTTTAAGTATTTTTTAATTAAGTAATTAATGAGGGCCCCACAATTATGCATTTGATTTGGCGAGGCTCGTTTCATTTTATTATCAAAGGCCAACTAAGAGCAAGCTAGAGTTTTCTATGGATTATTTATCTCTAACGGTTTCAAATACAAATTCGGGCCACGAATTCAAGTCCGGATTCAAACAAAAGGGAAACACCCTATTAGCATGAACCTGCTACATAAATCGAAACCCAATTTTATATTCATAAATTAATCACCCACATTCCTATATAATTTAAAAGAAAATTTTAAATTATTAGCAACTTGAATATTAAGACTTGGCCCAATATAAGGCTGGGACCTAATGTAACGCCAGCGAATTCACATGAATTGCTAAAAATAGTGATTATCCAATTCTGATTAGTTGTTAATTCTACGTCTGGATAGTTAAAACGAAGAAAGAATTACAAGAAAATACACATGACATCACACTATAACAAAAATAATTTATATTTTAAAGTTTTATCCCACCTAGCCTATATTGTATATATTTTGAAAACACTAGCTCTTGCAAATTTAAAATATGTGTTCTTACAACCATTGCTTCTAAAAACTACAGAGTTAAATTTGTGTTCTCACAACTATTATGTTCACTCTATTCTTCTCACTTTTTTTTTACATATGCTTCAAGGGGCCATCTGCCATTACTGCTTATCCCCCCTCCCCCCCCCCCTCCCCCATATCACCTGATTGTAATGTAAAAAAATTAAAGAGTAGAAGTCAACTATTAAAGGGCATTCAAAGCTTTGCTTTAGAAAGTAGAATTTCTTGTAATTCTTAGTTTTTTGGATTGTGTGTTGTTCCAATTGATTGAAAACATCAAAATGAGTTCAAAGTTTAAATTTGAAGTAATATAGAGTAGATTTGAGCAAGATTTGAATTAAATTTCAGAAAAAACGCAAAGAAGAAGACGAAGTCAGTTTTTTGTATAATTATGTATAATCTTGTATAATAGTGTATATAAGTGTATAAATACACCATTATACACTATTATACACTTTTATACACCTTTATACAAACGTCTGTAGACGAACCTCTTCCACGATTTTCAGTTGCAATTCTTGTTCAAAACTAATCCAAATCTCCATTAAATGACTCCAAATTTTATATACAACCTCCTTATACTATTTCTAACAAGTCTAAATAACACCCACTCCAAATGTTTCAAAAAATCAAATTTAAAATTTAAACCCACATATTTAAGCTTGTTAAAAATCTAATTTTTATCACCCAAATATATTTGGTTTGGTGAACTAATATTCGAGTCACAATTACTAATTTGAAAATTATCGTAAAAGCTTGATCAATCCTTATTAAAAATTAAATGGTAATTTTGAAAACCTATTGGAGTTGGATGTTGAATCATAGCCTATTATTTTTGGGCTAATTGGTTATAAAATAAAATATGGGCTATAAAATTGAATAATGAGGAGCTCACTTGTTCTTACGTGAAATTATCACTAAAAAGAAAACAAAGCAAATAGTTGAAATGCTTCCCAAATTGTTTATTAACATGAATATCAGGAGAATAATGATTTGAGCATGACGTAGTTATTTTCATTACAAAGATATACCAATTGCATCATTAATTTTACCCTTTAATAACGACGTCCTGAAGCACTAACTATATCAATCCTCAGGAACTCAATATGTAATCAGATCCACCAACCCACTTCCATTTACTCAAAAATCACCAGATATGAACTATAAGATGCTTAAATAATCAATTAAACTCAAAATCACAGGGTAATGAGCAATAGGACAGTGATTTTCTTTTTGAATTTTTATTGGATTTAAACTTTTTTTTAGTTTTTCTGGATGAAACTAAGATATAGAGGAAAATTCTGAACTTCTTAAGGCTTAAAATACAAAGTGCAGACTCAGATTTTGTAAGAAAAAAGGTTTTGTGGTGATTTCTTAGCTAGAAGGGTTTTGGAAAATTTTCAGATTTTCTAACTTGTTCAATAAGGCAATGGGCATGCCTTTTTATAGGCAAACTCTAGGGCAGCCTTGTAGGTTTTATTCTGCATTTTAGTCCCTTTTTAATTCTTTCTTTTGGATTAGAAATCCCTTACCTACTGACTTGCTACCCAAGTCACACCACTATAATTCTGAAATTCCAATTAGAACCCCTACTAGATGCTTCTAGGGGCTTCTAATTTATGTTCTATAGATTCCCTAACCCCAAATACCTGAACTACCCCTTAGAGCATTCGTTATTTACCCTTAAACCTCAAAAACCCAATGGGTCAAATTGACCCGCTGATAACACCAGGAGTGGGCTCAGGTCTAACCTAATGATCCAAGATGACATTAACCAATTCAAACTACAAGCCGGACAGAATAATGCAAAAAATATTTTTTGATTTTTTTCTCTTTTTCTTTAGAAAATAAAAATCTAAACTAAACAATTTACCTAGATTTAATTAAAATAACACCTAACTAATTAATAAAAAGACTTAGAAGTGTTTAAGCATGAACAACTAATTCCAGGGAAAAAAATAATGAGGGAAAGAGATAGCAATTGAACAAAAGATAATGAAGGAAAATGAAAGTTACCTAGCAAACTCATGCAAATTTGAGGCAGTTCGAGGACCCCTTTCGACTTTCTTTACAAGAATGGCCTTCAATCGGGTATTTCTGCATGAAAACACACGATTAAAGGACTTTATAGCCTAGAATTGTCAAACCCCCATTGGAATGGTAAAATTAGGGTTGGTTCTCTGATTTAAAATTCGAACATCTGGGAGAAGATTTGATGGTAATGGGTTGGTTATTTCGATAGAGGGTGCTGTGGCGGGTTTGGGATGTTAATTTGGGAATTTTTGAAAAAGTTTGTGCTTTAACCAAAATTTTCAATCCAAGATTCGGGAAAATTGGTTATGATTTGAGGGACATGGTCTTGGGGATTGGAAAGAGGAGAGAAAAACGATTCTATAGTAAAATTTTGGAGTCGATTAGGGCTTCGCTGCCGCCGGCGTCGATTTCCGACCGGCGGCACTTTGGCAGAGGATGGTGGAGCAGGGTGGATTTAGTATGGCCGGCGAGTGGACGGGAAGAGATACGAGGAGGGTAATTTTTGTCTAGTGTTTTATAACGGGGTTATTGCATTTTTATTTAATTGTGGGGGATGCATCACAATCGTTAGATCAAGAGAAGATCAACATTTGTGATTGGAATGAAGGAGGCGGCGTCGTTTGGGTAAAGAGGTTTGCTGGACCGGGTCTAGGACTTGGTCTTGGGTTGTGACAGAATTCGGGGGTTGGGCTGAATGAAAATTGGGCAAAAGAAACAGGCCAAACCGGTGCATTTTTCTTTTTGCTTTCTTTTATTTTGTTTTGTATTTACATTTTGTATTATTTATTATTTTATTTTTTGTAATACCCAAATAAAAATAAAAAATTATACTAATTCATTTCAAAATATTACTAATTCCTAAACTAAAGAAAACTAAAACAAAAGATGTAAAATGTAAAAGGACTATTTTTGGTTATTTTCTCTTGTTTTAGTAATGCTAATTAACTAATAAACTAAAACTAAACTCCAAAAAATGTCAATACCCTATTTTTGTATTTTATCATGAATTATTGTCTCAAAGAATTGATAAAAAATGCAAACAAACACAAAACTAAACAATTAATTCCTAAAAATTCAAAGTATAGAGAATAAATCCTAATTTTAATGAATATATAGGAGTAATTTAAGCATGGAAAAAATCAAGTTCTCACACCCGGAGTGACCTAGCATGCCCCTATTACAGTGTCATGCTAGAGAGTTCCTACCCCCCGCCAGCTATTCATGGTTCTTCCAGTGGGTATTTAGGTCCTCAGAGTTCTTGTGGTCCCTACTTCAATATTATGCTGGAGACTTCATATCGTCTGCCAGCTATCCAGGCTCATCTCACGCGGCCTACGAGTCATCAGGAATTGTTATCAGGGCAGTAGGTCGCGGTTCCACATTGTTTTGAGTGCAGTGACACAAGCCACATAAGGAGATACTGCCTTAGGCTTTGGGGCAAGGCAGTACAGTAGGGGCAGCAGCCCATGACTACAGCACCAGCGGCCTAGCCACCTAGAGGTAGAGCGTAGAGTGTTAGAGGCCGATCAAAAGGTAGAGGCCTGACTGGGAGAGGTTAGCCAGCTGCTCCTCAGTCAGGTGGAGGCCAGAAAACTAGTGCTCCAGCTAGATTCTATGGTCTTCTAGCCAGGCTGGATGCATTGGCCTTAGATGCCGTCAAAAGTTATTATCTTCGTCAACGGTAGAGATGCATCGGTATTATTTGATCCAGAGGTCCACTTATTCTTATGTATCATCTCTGTTTGATCGTTTCCTGGTTATTCCTCTTGAGCTTCTGGGTGCCCCTGTTCATATGCCCACTCTTGTGGGTGATTCTATGGTTGTGAACCAGGTCTACCGGTCTTGTGTGGTTACTTTATATGATTTTGAGACCAGAGCAGATCTTGTGTTGCTTTATATGATCGATTTTGAGGTTATCCTGTGCATAGATTCATTATCTTCATATCACGCCTTTCAAGATTGCCATGCCAGACTATGACTCTAGCGATGCCAGGTTTGCCGAGATTCGAGTGGAAGGGTTCCACAGTTGATACGCCTAGTAGGGTCATTTCTTTCGTGAAGGCTTAGCACATGGTGGAGAAGGAGTGTTGGCCTTATCTAGCATATGTGCGAGACACAACCGCAAAGTCTCCGACGATTGATTCAGTGCCAGTAGTCCGAGAGTTCGTCAATGATTTTCCTTTTGATCTTTCTAGCATGCCTACGAACCGTGATATTGATTTCTGTATTGATTTGGCTCCAAGCACTCATTTTATATCTATACCACTGCACCGTATGGCTCATAAGGAGATGAAGGAGCAGTTGGAGGAGTTGTTAGCAAAGGGTTTTTTCAGTCCCAATATATCGCCTTGGGGTGCACCACTGATCTTTGTGAAGAAAAAGGGAGGGACTATGCAGATCTGCATTGATTACCGCCAGTTGAACAAAGTCACCATCAAGAACAAGTATCCATTTCCCCGTATTGATGGTTTGTTCGATCAGTTGCAGGGTGCCATTCTCTAAGATCGACTTGAGGTCAGGGTATCATCAACTGAAGATTCGAGATTCAGATGTTCCAAAAACTGCATTAAGGACTAGGTATGGCAACTGTGAGTTCCTGGTGATGTGCTTTGGCTTGACTAATGCTCCAATGACATTTATGGAGTTGATGAATAGGGTGTTCAGGCCTTATATTGATTCTTCTGCAATCGTTTTCATTGACGACATCTTGATATACTCACGTAGCCTGGGGGAGCACGAGCAGCATTTGAGAGTAGTGCTTCAGACCATGCAAGAACAACAACTTTATGCTAAGTTCTCAAAGTTTTGGTTTTGGCAAGAGCCAGTAGCACTCTTGGGGCAAGTAGTGTCAGGAGAGACTATTAAGGTGGATCCCAAGAAGATTGACGTAGTTCAGAGTTGGTCACGTCCTACTTCAGTGACCGAGATCAGGAGCTTCTTAAGTTTAGCAGGCTATTACCGGCGATTTGTGCAGGGCTTTTCATCCATTGCATCACCTCTGACCAGATTGACCTAGAAGGGTGCCTTGTTCTGTTGGTCCGATGATTGTGAGGAGAGCTTCTAGAAGCTCAAGACGGCCTTGACTACGACACAAGTTCTTGTATTGCCTTGCAGTTCAGGGATGTATACAGTATACTATGATGCTTCTCGCATTGGCTTGGGATGTGTATTGATGTAGGAGGTGCAAGTTATTGCATATGCTTCACATCAACTGAAGCTTCACGAGAAAAATTACCCTATGCACGATCTAGAGTTGGCGGCGATCGTTCATGCTCTTAAGATATGGAGGCATTATTTACATAGAGTGTCATAGGTTTATTCAGACCATCGCAGCTTGCATCATTTGTTCAAGCAGAGGGATCTTCATTTGAGGCAGCGCATCTGGCGTAAGTTACTAAAGGATTATGACTTTAGCATTATTTATCATCCAGGAAAGGCAAATGTGGTCGCGGATGGAAGGCGGAGAGTACGGGCAGCTAAGCATCTATTCTTGATGAGATGAGACCATTATCTTTTCTTGATGAGATGAGACCATTACGGAGAGGATGAATAAGAATATTGTGGAGTATGCAGCTAAATGTTTCAATTGCCAGCAGGTCAAATATAAGCATCAGAGGCTAGGTGGCCTACTTCAGCGGATGCCCATTCCGGAGTGCAAGTGGGAGCGTATCACCATGGACTTCGTGGTTGGGTTGCCGTGGACTCGTTGGAAGGTTAATTCAGTATGGGTTATTGTAGATATATTGACCAAGTCGGCCCACTTCATTCCGGTGGCGACTACTTATACGGCTGAGAGATATGCCCAGATTTACATTAGGGAGATACTGGAAATTCACGGTGTGCCAGTCTCCATAATATCAGACAGAGGCACTCAGTTCACTTCCAATTTTTGGAGAGCTGTTCAGAGTGAGTTGGAGACCCGGTTGGAGATTAGCACGACATTCCATCCTCAGACCGATGGGTAGTTAGAGCGGACAGTTCAAATTTTATAGGATATGCTTCGTACATGTTTGATTAACATTGGAGAGTAGTAGGATTAGTTCTTATGCTTGGCAGAGTTTGTATATAATAATAGCTATCAGTCGAGCATAGAGATGGTCCCGTATAAGGCATTATATGGTCGGCATTGCCGTTCTCCTATCGGGTGGTTTGAGCCTGGTAAAGGTAAGTTGCTTGGTACAGATTTTGTTCAAGATGCCTTGCATAAGGTAAAGTTGATTTAGGAGAGACTCCGCATAGCTTAGTCCAGGAAGAAGAGTTACACGGATCAGAAGGCGCGTGACGTATCATTTATGGTTGGCGAGAATGTTCTCTTGAAGGTTTCACCCATGAAGGGACTTATGAGGTTCCGAAAGAAGGGCAAGTTCAACCCAAGAGTTACTAGACCATTAGAGGTATTGAGGTGAGCTAGAGAGGTTTCCTATGAGCTCACATTACCTCCCAGTTTATCAGTAGTTCATCTAGTCTTGCATGTATCGATGCTCCATAAGTATCATGCCGACTATTCACACATGCTGCATTTCAGAACAATACAGTTAGATCAGATCTTGGGCTACGAGGAGGAGCCAGTTGCCGTTGTTGATAGATAGGACCACTAGTTGAGGTCCAAGAGAATTTCTGCAGTAAGCGTCTAGTGGCGGGGCCAACCTACAGAGGAGGTGACCTGGGAGTCCGAGGAGGACATGCGGAGCCAATATCCCCACTTATTCAGCAGTCCAGGTGCTTTTCTATGTTCATTCACTAACGAACGTTTGTTTAAGAGGAGGAAAATATAAGGACCCGACTGGTCATGTTCCCTTAAATAAAACTTCGTACACTTGTTTTAGCTAAATTATGACTTGTAGGGACGGGTGGTTCGGGAGTTAGAAGAGTTTTGAGCAAGAATAAGTCTAGTTTCTTCTCTAAGTTTCTTTAAAAGGCCAAGTTTGAATTTGTTCAACATTTTTGAAAAACGGACCCAAAAACATGATTTGGCAATTTCTGAGGGTCAGTGGAAAAATATAGGACCTGGGCGTATGTTCGGAATAGAATTCGGAGGTCCCTAGCCCGAGTAATGCATTTTTATGTGAAAATTGTTAAGCTTAAGTTTCAAAGATTGAAATAAATCAAGGAACCATTGTTTTCATAGGTATCGGGTTTGGATTTCGATTCCAAAACTTGGTACATGTCTGAAATATCAGTTAAGATTTACCCGTAAAATTTGGCATCAATCCGAGTAGTTTAAGGGCATTTTGACCCGTTAGAGGAGAATTAAGAACTCGAAGTTCAATAATTTGATTCATTTGGTTTTGGGGGCTGATTCCCCGATTTAGCATTGTTTTGAATATTTCGAGGGTTCGAGTAGGTCCTCCTTGTCATTTCAGACTTTTCAGTGTGTTCGGGTATGGATCAGGAGCCCCGAGCGTCAAATGGTCAAGGTTCGAGAGAAGTTGGAAATTTAGAAAGGGCTGGTATTTGCTACTTTTGTCGTAGCTGTATCTGCAGTTCTTAGGTTGTAGAAGCGGGACCACAGATGCGGTTCAATGATCGCGGAAGTGGAAATGGCCAGGCCTAGGGGAAACCGCAGAAGCAGAACCCTGACCGCAGAAGCGGTCCATCCGCCCCAGACCCAGAACCGCAGAAGCGGTGTGCTTTCCGCTTAAGCGGCCTCGCAGAATCGAGGTTTAGGTCGCAGTAGTGGCGCATGCTCCTGTGCCCCTTTCTTCAAAAGCGGCTCACGACCGCAGAAGGGGGATTCCTTTCGCTGAAGTGGAAATCACTGGGGGCAGAAGGGTTCATTAATACGAACCCAAACTCATTTCTCTCATTATCCACTACACACTTGGGCAATTTTGGGGCTTTCAAAAAGAGAGTTTCCACATATCATTGCAAGGTAAGTAATCCCCACTTACTTTTAGTTCAAATACATAAACATTAGGTAGATTTAGCACTAACATTACGTAAAAATCAAGAGATTAGAGTTAGACCTAGGGTTTAGTCAAAACTAAGATTTAGTTCTATAATTAGCCATAAAATGAACTAAAAATCATATATTTGTGATCCTTAGGTTATAGAGAAAAACTTCCTTCGAAAAATATTGAAATCCGAGCACGTGGGCCCATGGTCGGAAATTAGGAAAACTTGTATTTATGTTTAGGAAATTGGTTAAACAATTAGAATTTAACCTTGTAAGCTCTTTTTACTAGTTCTTGATTATTTTAATTAGTTGGTGCTCGTTTGGCTACGAGTTGAGGGTTTAGGCTTAATCTTGATATCGAAAGTACACTTTGAAGCGAGGTGAGTCTCCTTTCTAACCTCGTAAGAGGGAATTGTCCCCTTTGTTTGAGTGTTTGTTGCTAAATGCGGGGACTACACACGTATTAGGTGATAAGAGCCCGTGCGTAGCTACTATTATGTTAAATGTTCGGGTAGTTTAGGACCTACAACATGCCTATTAAATATATGTCTTATGTTAAATTGTTGTTATGAGCACCTAGTGTGTGCTAGAGACTTAAAAGGGGATATGGGCATATTTGTATAGTTAATTGAGTTTGATTTGGTATTTGCCCATTTATGTGCCATGTGTGTGAACTTGATATCTCATCCTTATTTGTGGATCGGGCCAATCGCCTCGGTATGAATAAATGTATGTATAGGCGCGTCGTCGACCCTCGGCAAGTGCACAATTTATTTCAGTTGGTTCTGGTCATCGCCTCGGTATTAAGTGTGCATGTTAATTGTGGAAAATCTTATATATGCTTTATTTTACCATTTGCTCATGTGATAAATTATAACTTGATGCTGTAAAGTTCTTGACTTATGCCACTTGCCATAAACTGCTGATACTTGTAAATTTCATGAATTATATATATATATATATATATATATATATATATATATATATATATATATATATATATATATATATATATATATTGACCTTAGTAAGTATTGAGTCGACCTCTATTCTTTACTTCTTTGAGATTAGACGGGAAACTTACTAGATACAAGTTGTTTATGTACTCATGCTACACTTCTGTACATAAATGTACAGGATTTGAGATAGGTGGATCCGGTCATCACTTTGGTGCATATTAGTGAGCGCATTCGGGACTTCTAAGTGAGTTGCGCTCCCTTATTGCCAATCTACAGTAGAAGAAGTCTTCTTTGCATTTTTTTTCTTGTTGTTTCTATCTATACCGATTCAGATACTAGAATCGGTATTATTCATTTTGTGTATATTCTACTACTTTCTCGTAGCTTGTGACACCAGATTCTGGCATATATAGTAATAGATGTTATTTTGGGTTGTATAACTGTCTTTACATTTTATTGATCTTAACTAGTTTATAACATTAAGTTGGGAAAAATCTATTATAATGATCTTGGTAAAGGTAAAAGGAGAATGTAATTACACTTCCTCATTGGTTGGCCTGACAAATGGTGTCGGGCGACATCATGACCTATTATGAAAAATGGATCATGACACAAGACATAGTGACATCCCAATGTTTGGGGCTTATTTTTGTATTTTCTAATTATATTTAGAGTTGAGTTAGTTTATGAAAAAATTTACATTTTGGAAATGTTTTAGTAATTTCTTATAATCGGTTTAGTAGTAATATTTTGGGAAGTAGGCTTGCCTTGTAACACGATAGGCGCCATCACGACCATGGTTAGGTTTTGGGTCATGACAAGTTGGTATCAAAGCCTAGGTTACATAGGTCTCACAAGTAATGAGAGGGTTTATTGGAGTCTTGCAGATCGGTACGGAGACATCTGTACTTATCTTCGAGAGGCTGCAAAACCTTTAGGAAAATTTCACTTTCATGAATTCTTATCGTGCAATATTAATTCAGCTTGAAGTGTAACCATTTGAATTCCTTCCACGATTGATTGTTCGTTAGGATTGCATCATTTTATAAGTAAACAAGACTTGCATTTTACGTTTTGGGAAAAAAATTGATTTGATTTTAGAAAAACATAATGTTTGTTTTCAGAAAATCAAATATGATTTTTTGTTTGACTTTCTTGCTTACCAATTATATTGACAGGAATTCATGATTGCTACAATAGATAATCCCTCATATGCAATCGAATGGACAATCAAAGAAATGTTGAACCAACAAAAGCTAATAGAAAGGCCAATAGGAAAGATTGATCATGTCACTAGGAGCATAGATTGGTTCAAGAATCTGACTTGCCACAGTTAAATTATGTCAAAGCTTGTATTAAAGAGTCCTTTCGACTACATCCCTTGACAGCTTTCAACGCTCCTCATGTATCTGTATCGGATAATGTTGTTGGTGCCGAGTAACAAGCCCATTTCTATTCGATTATATCGTATGACATCCGCGGAGTTGAAAGAGTTTAAGGAGAAGCTTTAGGAACTCCTTGATAAGGGGTACATTCGGCCTAGTATGTCCCTTGGGATGCACCGATTCTGTTTGTGAAGAAGAAGGATGACACTATGAGAATATGCATTGATTATAGGCAATTGAACAATGTAACAACTAAGAACAAGTATCATTTGTCTCGCATTGTTGATTTATTCGACTAGCTTTAGGAAGCGAGAGTGCTCTCCAAGATTGATCTTCGCTCAGGTTATCACCAATTGAAGATCAAGGATTTGGATATTCTTAAGACGGCCTTCGAGAGCAGATATGGCCATTATGAGTTCTTGGTTATGCCTTTTAGGCTGACCAATGCCCCAACACCGTTTATGCATGTGATAAACAACATTTTCCAACCTTATCTCGACTTATTTATCATAGTCTTCATTGATGATATTCTGGTATAGCCGCATAGTCAGGAAGAGCAGGCGAAACATTTGAGGGTTGTGTTGCAAAGATTGAGGGAGGAGATGCTTTATGCAAAGTTCTTCAAGTATGAGTTTTGGCTTGGTTCAGTGGCTTTCTTGGGGAACGTGGTATCGAGTGAGCGTATTCAGGTTGATCCAAAGAAGATAGATGTAGTTTAGAGTTGGCCCAGACCATCCTCAGCTATAGAGATTCGCATTTTTCTTGGCTTGGCAGGTTATTATCACCGATTTGTTCAGGAATTCTCATCTATCACATTGCCCATGACCAATTTGACTCAGAAGGGTGCTCTATTTGTATGGTTGGACGAGTGTGAAAAGAGCTTTTAGAAGCTCAAAAAAGCCTTGACCACAGCTCCGGTGTTGGTTTTTCTATCAGCTTCAGGTTCATATATATTGTATTGTGATGCTTCGAGAGTAGGGATTGGTTGAGTGTTGACGTAGGAGGGTAGAGTTATTGCTTATGCTTCTCGTCAGTTGAAGCCCCATTAGAAGAACTACCCCGTTCATGATTTGAAGTTGGCTGCCATAATTCACATATTGAAGATTTGGAGGCATTACTTGTATGACGTGTCTTGTAAGGTGTTCACTGATTATCGTAGTCTTTAGCATTTGTTCAAGCAAAATGATCTTAATTTGAGGCAGCAGATATGGTTGAAGTTGCTTAAGGATTATGATATCACTATATTGTACCATCCGGAAAAGGCCAAGTTAATGAGTATGGGGTGTTTAGCATATATTCTAGTTGGGGAGAGACCTCTAGAAGTTGATGTTCAGGCCTTGGCCAATCGGTTCAGCCAGTCAGGTATTGACTTGTGTGGTTTCTCTGTCTTCTTTATATGATTGCATCAGAAAGCGCCAGTATGATGATCCGTATTTTCTTGTCCATTATAATAACGTTCAATATGGTGATGCCAGAAATGCGACCGTTGGTGATAATTAGGTGTTGAGGATGCATGACCGGATTTGTGTCCTGATGTGGATAGGCTTAGGGAGTTGAACATGTACCAATGGAGTCGATAACAAATCAAAAAAATATAGGGAGATTAATAACATGTGGATATTTAGTACTACATCATATATGAATCTCAAGTATACATATATTAAAAACAAAGGTGGAACACAATTGTGCATGTATATAAGAACAAATGTGACATCCAGTGTTGCAATAACTATAGAGGCATCAAATTACTAAGCCACACCATGAAAGTATGGGAGCGGGTGGTTGAGGCGAGGGTGAGCGCGATGACGTCAATCTCGGTGAACCAGTTTGGTTTCATGCCGGGCCGCTCCACCACAGAAGCTATCCACCTTGTTAGAAGATTAGTGGAAAAGTATAGGGATAAGAAGAAGGACTTGCACATGATATTTATCGACTTGGAGAAGGCGTACGACAAGGTTCCAAGAGAGATGTTATGGAGGTGCCTGGAGGCGAAGAGCATGCCGGAGGCCTACATTAGGATGATCAAGGATATGTATGATGGAGCTAAGGCGAGGGTTAGGACGGTGGGTGGCGACACAAACCACTTCCCGGTGGAAATAGCGCTTCACCAAGGATCGACGCTCAGCCCCCTCCTATCTGCTTTGGTGATGGATGCTCTAACTCGGCATATTCAAGGAGACTTGCCATGGTGTATGATATTCGCTGACGATATTGTCCTAATAGACGAGTCGAGGGTTGGTGTTAACGAGATGTTAGAAGTTTGGAGACAGACCCTCGAGTCGAAGGGTTTCAGACTAAGAAGCAGGTCTAAGACTTAATACTTGGAGTGTAAGTTTAGCCCCGAGCCGAGTGATGAAGGATCTAGTAGGTACGTGAAGCTTGGTTCTTAGGTCATTGCCAAGAAGGAGAGTTTCGGATATCTTGGGTCGGTGATCCAGGGTGACGGAGAGATCTATGGGGATGTCACTCACCGAATAGGGGTTGGGTGGTCGAAATTGAGGCTTGCGTCGGGAGTCTTGTGTGACAAGAAAGTGCCACAGTATCTCAAGAGGAAGTTTTATAAAGCGGTGGTTAGACCGGTAATGTTGTACGGGGCAGAGTGCTGGCCAGTGAAGAACTCCCATATCTAGAGAATGAAGGTAGCAAAGATGAGGATGCTCAGGTGGATGTGTGGGCACACTGGGTTGGATAGGGTCGGGAATGAAGTTATTCGGGAAATGGTAGGGGTAGCCCCAATGGATGAGAAGCTGCGAGAAGCGAGACTCAGGTGGTTCGGACATGTGCGGAGGAGAAGCCCCGATGCACGGTGAGGAGTTGCGAGCGGCTGTCGGTAGTTGGCGCGAGTCGTGGCGAGGGAGGCCCAAGAGGTATTGTGAGGAGGTGATTAAGCGGGACATGGCTATTATTTGGATTTCCGAGGACATGGCTCTTGATAGGAAAGTCTGGAGGTCTATTATCAAGGTTGTAGGTTAGGGGCTTCTATTATTTCGCGGGATAGGGATGGGTCGAGGGGGGAGGGTTCGCGATAGGTTAATACCTTTGTGAGTACTCCTAGAATTACTACTGTCTTTTGTTCATGTTGTTGCTTTGTTTACTTTGCCCTTTTATTCGTCAGTTTTTTGGGGTTTATTCTGGAGTCACTAATGCTTTTTCTTTTTGTTTTGTTTTTGTTTTTTTTCTTTTCTCGATCTTTCGCCGATGGTCTATTGGAAACATCCTCTCTGCCTTGTCGGGTAGGGGTAACGCCTGCGTACATATTACCCTCCCCAGACCCCATCCTGTGGGACTATACTGGGTAGTTGTTGTTGTTATTGTATATGGATAAATGAAACAATGACACGTGTCAATAGATATTAATAAGAGGCAAATAATATAGCAAAATAAAGGAATTGGATATGACCACAAATCCAAAACATATGGGGTAAGGAATTAACAGGCAGATATTACAATACATTAAAGAGATGGATGAAACATTTACATGTGCCAATAGACGTGACAACAAATCAAAATAAATATGATACACAACCGACATATATTGTCGCAAATTAAAGGGATTAGAAAAACGTTTGACATGTGCAAATGGACATGACCACAAATCAATAAAGGGATGAATGAAATGATGTGATGTGCCGAAAGTTATTTATGTTCCAAATGACACAAGATACTTACCTATATCTATCTATTTATATCTATATCTATATCTATCTATATTATTATTATAAAAGCACGAATAATTTAGGGATAATTTCATATAAGTACACTTGGGAAAAGCACTTTTCAGTTGCCTAACCCACAAATACAGTTTTCATGCAATAGCCCGCAAATAATTTCAGCATCTAACCCATAACTTCATCAACTACACCCAAAATTACGCCTAAAGCAGATTTTATTTTTTCTTTCATTGTTATCTTTACCCTTTTTCCATTTTCATTCTTATTTATTTTTTATTTCCCTCTGTATAGTAAACAATATCTGAAAGTTGAAGTAACAAATTAAAATACATTCATCTTAGAGTCTATAAATTTATTTTTATATTTTACTTTTGCAAAATTTAAAATTTTACAAGGAAAATTCTTATTTCACTGGAAAAAAATAAAAAAATTATATTATAAATACCTTATATACATTGTTATACACCCAAATACAATAATGTATAATTATTTATAATCTTGTATACTGTGTATAATCATGTATAATTCTGTATAACTATGAGAATATCCACAAATATACATGGTTATACATGATTAGACAAAGTATATATATGCATATACAACATACACATTATTCTTCCTCCCTTCAAAAGTTATTTAAAGTGAGGAGGAGGAGGAGGAGAAGAAGAATCAAAATTACCAAAAAAAAAAAAATGGAGATTTCATAACTATACAGAGGGAAGATAGATCTGGTGTGGAAGAGGAAGATAATGAACAAAAGAGAATGGCGGACCTCATCCCCAATTCAAGAGATAGACGCACCCCTCCCTCCAGAAAACGCAAAAACTACTTATGATTTAGATCTCGTCTTCCTCAACTTAAAAGAAAAAAATACAAATACAGAGGAAAAATGGAGCCGGCTGGACCTTTTCCTCCATCTTTTGCCGCCGTCCAGCCACCAGCAGCCATAGCTGACCCTTCTCTTTCTTCTTTTTCTTCATCCTCTTCCTTCTGTATCATCTATCTTCCCCGAGGTATCCCAAAGCTCAAGATCTCAGAAATGGAAGATATGTCATCCTAGTTTGTGATTTTCCGGCTGGTGTTTGTTCAATTATGCTCCGATGTTCTCTGTTGAAATCTGAAAATGAATTAGACTATTTTGCCAGAGAGGGAGAAAGAGATAAAGAAAGAACAACAGATTGAAAATAAAGAGAAAGTGGGGTGGGGAGAAAGTGTGAAAGAGAATTGGGAAATGAAAAAGTTTGCTCTGCATAAAGAAAAACAGTGGGGGCGGCGAGGGCTAAACATTGAAAAAAAAAATTCAACAATATAAAATTGGGCCATACCGGGTAAGAAGGGAAAATATGGGCCATATTTTTTTAGGATAGTGGGCCAAGTGACATAGAGTGTAATTTTTTCAATAATTTATGCTAAATGTTGAATGACTAAAATATTCTTAAAATATTAATTAACTTTTATACCCTTAAATATTTATATAATTTAAGGATATAAATGTAAATCACCTACGAGGCTACGACTAGAATTCTTTTCCGGTTTAAATAATACATATGACAAACAAAAAAGGAAAACGTGGGAAAGGTGAAATACTCCTATCCAAATTAGTTTTGGATTCATCCTCACGCACCCTATCTCCAATATTGTACAATAATAAACTGGTTAAAAATCAATAACTAAGAATACGAAAAAATAGATAAGTGTCAACCGGCAATATCCACCTTACATAGTTTATTATTAAGTCTTTTTTTTTTCTAAGATAATTAAGTAAATAACATTAATTGTTTAGAATTTTATGGTAAAATATAATTCAAATAAAGAGAGATTTAGTCTTCAAAATTTTCGTTAATATCAAACTTCTAATCATTTAATTCGCTAGAATTTTATGATAATACTAATTCAAATCGAGAGAAATTTGGTCTTTAAAGTTTTAGTTAATGTCAAAGTTTTAAATATTTAAAATATAATTAAATGATTCAAATGAAAGCGTAAATTCTTTTGAACTTTCGATGAACATGATTAAAAAAAAAAGAGTATTGCATACGAAGGTAAAATGTTGGTACATGTTTTAAAACTCAAGATTTTGTATCCAATTTAATATTTACGTCGTCTTTGATAGTTTGTCGTGTATCGATTTCTTTCAATTCTTTTAAAATCTTTAATTATTGACCAATTACATTTATTGTTATCGAGTTTATCTATTAGTTCAAATAATAAAATAATTAGGTAAACTTCAATTGATTTTAAGGTCCTAAACATTATGATATATTGTAGTTCAAATAAAGAAAGATTTGGTAAGCGAAATTTTACTTGACTTCAAATTTCTAAATTAAGTAAATAACTTAATACTATTTTATCCAAAGTGAATTTAATTTTTAAAAAGTAACAAAGGAAAATAAAATTTTGCTAAAGGGTTTCGTGCTTTTAATATAATATAAATTTATAAAAAGGGCTCATGTGTTTAGATTCAGTAAATAAAGGTAATACATATAAATTATTTACTGTTAAATTAATTTTATATTTTTCTTAGTAATTCAAATTGCAGCCATTAGTATTTTTTTTGGTAAGTCTTTTTCTTGATTATGCATTCCACAAGTTTCATATTTGATAAATCAATGGAGTATCTGGTGACTACTTTCGCTTACCATTGAAACGACTCGATATTCCCGTGTATTCAAATTGTATTTTAAATTTAATAGTGTAGATTCTTTTACGTTGTAGTTTAATATTGTATAGCAGGATATTGTATATTTTATGGGTTAAAAGCTTATTACTTGTGCTTGATTTTTGAACGGCCTAATATTATCAAGGAAAGTCTCACTGTTTGTGTATTATTGTTTGTAACGACCCGACCGGTCGTTTTAGAAAATTACGCCCCAATCCCTAATTTAACTGTTCCCCTAAGTTCATTTCTGCCATTTTGGGTTGCCGGGAGAGTCGGTTCTGAAAATTTGAGCATTTTGGGACACTTAGTCCCTAAATAAGAGCTTTGAAGCTATAAAATGGCCCGTAGACGGAACAGTGTTAAGACGATCTCGGAACGGAAATCCGATGGTTCCATTAGTTCCGTTAGGTGATTTCGGGGTTGGGAGCGCGTTCGGAATGTATTTTGGAGGTCCGTAGCTCAATTAGGCTTGGAATGCCGAAGGTTGAAATTTTGGCGAATCCGAACGATAGGTGAGATTTTGATCCGGGGGTCGGAATGGAATTCCGACAATTTCTGTAGCTTCGTTATGTGATTTTGGATATGTCCGCAAATTTTCAGGTCATTCGGACGTCGTTTGGTCGGGTTTTAGATCGAATGTGCAATTCGGAAAGTTTTAAGAAATTTAGGCTTGAATTCGATGTGAATTACGGGTTTTGATGTTGTTAGACGTGTTTTGATGATTAGAATAAGTTCGTATCATGTTTTGGAATAGGTTGGTGGTTTTCGTTGGGATCCGGGGGTCTCGGGATGAATCCGGGGGTCCAATCGGGCTAATTCATGCATTTTGGAAATGCTGATAACTGCTGGTGTGTGCTGCAGACGAATGCTCTATGCGATCGCAATGGGCTAATGCGATCGCATAGAAGGTTTTGGAGATGGCCAAGTATTTTTTCTATGCGATCGCGGGCATGGATATGCGATCGCATAGTTCTGGAAAGTTGTGCTCTGCGATCGCGTACAGTCCTATGCGATCGCATAGTGTATAGAGAAGAGGGGTCCCAGGTCCAGCTTTTGTCCTATGCGATCGCGGAGCAGGTATGCGATCGCATAGGTATATTTTGGTGAGCATTGCGATCGCATTGAGGACTATGCGATCGCATAGAGTAGTTTGGCGAGGGTCAAAATTTGTTCTATGCGATCGCAACAGTGGTCATGCGATCGCATAGAGTAAAAATGTCTGGCAGCGACTTAAGTCCCGAAACATTTCAGCCACGACCCATAAATCAAAAACGCCATTGTTGAGCTCCAAGAGAGGATTTTGAAGGGGAAACGCTGGGATATCATCGGGAAATCATCGGGGGTAAGTTTCTTGACCTTAATTCGTTGGTTTATCATGAAATCCATGATTATTTCACTGAAATTGGAAGATTAAAGGTGGGTTTGAGCCCTAAGCTTAAATGTTAGAAAATCCCTGATTTGAGTGGGCAAATGGAGTCCGATTTTGGTAAATTCTATATGCCTAGACTCGTATTGAGATAAGGAACCCGAATATATAATTTTCGTGATTTTTCAATAAGCGTACCGCAAGTCGGGTTTTGGCAACTTGTGGGTTTTAGTGTATTTTGAGTTATTTTGATTGGGTAATGCCCAATTGGCCTATTTTGATGTGATTCCATTGATTTTTATCAGATATTACACCTGTGGAGGCCCGACATTCACGGCAAGAGAGTTATTTCTTAGCGGTTTTATACCGGAATTGAGGTAAGTGGCTTGTCTAACCTCGTGTGGGGGAATTTTCACCCCTAGGATATTATGTGATAGTTTAAATGCCTTGTACGCGAGGTGACGGGCGTGTACATGCGCTGGTTGTTGAAAACGCACTTTAATAAAAATGTTCTATGAGCGATATTCCTGTCTTTGGCTGTTAATTTGATATTTTTACCCGGTAGTGGTTAGGAAAGCATGATTAGGTAGTACTTAACTGTTTAGTTGCCTAATTGCCTTGTTTGAACTCCTTGATAATTATTGGCACTATTTTTCGGTAAAGTTATATTTAAGCATAATTATTCTCTCTGTGGATTCCTTTATTGGTTGTGCTTGTGGATTGCGGGTTCGATTCCCGGAGACCCAGGGCTGTGAGTTCGATTCCCAGAGACCCGGCGTGATATTGGTAGGGACTACGGGTTCGATTCCCGAGATCCTCTGAGTTATTGGTAGGGACTACGGGTTCGATTCCCGAGATCCTGAGTTATTGGTAGGGACTACGGGTTCGATTCCGAGATCCTGAGTTATTGGTAGGGACTACGGGTTCGATTCCCGAGATCCTGAGTTATTGGTAGGGACTACGGGTTCGATTCCCGAGATCCTGAGTTATTGGTAGGGACTGCGGGTTCGATTCCCGGAGATCCCGAGTTATTGATTATTTATTGAGACATGGGCTGCGGGTTCGATTCCCGGAGACCCAGAGGTACTGTCAAGGGGACTGTGGGTTCGATTCCCATAGGTCCTGGACTTATTTTATTGAGTTGGTTATTTGTTGTTAGTTTAAATTGTAGACGATTGCAGTAATCATCTTATTGTTGTTATTTCGGAAATTATTATTCATTTAAACTGCTTATTATTGTTATTACCATTGTATTATTGTTTCTCAGTAGGGCCCTGACCTCCCTCGTCACTACTCCATCAAGGTTAGGCTTGGCACTTACTGAGTACCGCCGTGGTGTACTCATGCTACTCTTCTGCACACTTTTGTTGTGCAGATCCAGGTACATCAGGGCAGGCTCACACCAGGTGATTCAGCAGCGTTTTGGGAGACCTCGAGGTATGATATGCTACGTCCGCGGATCCGGAGGCCTTCCTTCTATTCTAGTGCTAGTAGATGATTTTCCTTCATTCCGTTGTTAGATACTCCTTTTACATAGAGCTACAATTGTATGATCTCTTTTAGTCTGTGTTACCCGTGGGATTCCGGGTCTTGGTAGTGTTTTAAACAGCGTATTTGACTGGTGTATGTGCCAAGCGGCACGGA
This sequence comes from Nicotiana noctiflora, assembly GCA_032618575.1. Lineage (NCBI taxonomy): Eukaryota > Viridiplantae > Streptophyta > Magnoliopsida > Solanales > Solanaceae > Nicotiana > Nicotiana noctiflora. The sequence goes on along the minus strand of JASVEL010010804.1, from coordinate 35,880 downwards.
TTGCATTTCTTTCATCTTATTTTCCGCTAATTCTTATTAAATATTCTAAACTGGTATATTCCGCAACGTGTTAGGCTTAGCTAGTCGTGGGGACTGGGTGCCATCACGACATGTTTACGATTGGTGAACTAGGGTCGTGACAAGTTGGTATCAGAGCACTAGGTTCATAGGAGTCACGGGACACAGGACCGGTTACTTAGAGTCTCGCTGATCGATACGGAGACGTCTGTATTTATCTACGAGGGGCTATGTAACTGTTTAGGAAACTCTTCATTTCTTTGGATTCCTTGTCGTGCGATATTTTTGGCATCAAAATCTAAACTATTTATTTCCATTCTCTCACAGGATGGTGAGGACACGAGCTACTCGCGACGATCAGGTACCCGCGCCCCCTGTTGCCGCCGTCGGAGGCCGGGGCCGAGGTAGAGGACGAGGATGCGCCCGAGGTGCGGCCACGGCACCCGCGCGCGCTCCGGCCGAGGTGCCACGGGTAGACCGAGGTTGGAGCGCGAGCACGCGGTACACCGACTACGAGCTGCTACTACTCGAAGCACTACGAGAGACCACGGCCCGGTTCATGAGTATGTATACCACTTTAGCTCGGGCGAGGATTGCTTCCTCTCGTCGCGGCTACATCTCGGGCGGGGGAGGGGCCCGGACTCCCGCGGCCGTTACACCGGAGCGGCGTGTGCCGGTGGGACGGGTTCCGGATGTTTTGGTTATGCCTCCTGCCGCCCCGACACAGGCCCGGAGGTGGACCGGCTGCCTGCGAGGACGAGCGGCGTAGATTGGAGAGGTTCGAAAATATGACCCTCCGGTGTTTAGTGGTTTGGCTTCGAATGATGCATTGGGTTTTCCGGAGGAGTGTCATCGTATTCTTTGCACTATGGGGATTGTGGAGACCGGCGGGGTTTCCTTCGCTGCTTTTCAGTTTCGCGGGGTCGCTTATGATTGGTGGCGCACGTATGAGTTGGATAGTCTGGAGGAGTCTGCTTCATTGACTTGGACGCAGTTTTCAGATCTGTTTTTGAGGGAGTTTGTTCCACCGAGCCTTAGGGATTCTTGGCGCTCGGAGTTTGAGCGGTTGCGACAGGGCTCCATGTCAGTATCGGAGTATGCTATCAGTTTCACCCGTCTAGCCGGGCATGCACCGGCTTTGGTAGCCACGGTTCGGGAGAGAGTGCGGAGATTTATTGAGGGCCTTGTTCCACCTATCCGATCCAGCATGGCCAGAGAGTTGGAGATGGATATATCTTATCAGCAGGCGGTGAGCATCGCCAGGAGGATCGAGAGTATGCTCCCTAGAGAGCGGGGAGATAGAGAGGCCAAGAGGTCTCGTGAGTCGGGCCATTTCTCTGGTGCCCGCACTTCAGCAGTCGGTTGTTTTGGCAGGGGTTATTCCAGCCGACCAGTTCACTCAGCTTTACCAGCAGTCGGTAGCACTCCAGCTCTTCCAGCACCTTAGGAGCCTTATTATGCTCCCCCAGTTTCTAGTGCACCTCCTGCGCGAGGTCCTTCCAGGGGTCAGACTAGTGGGGGTGAAGCCGGTCAATCACAGCCACCGCGTCCTCCCAGAGCTTGCTTTGAGTGCGGGGATACTCGCCATCTGGTTAGGGAGTGCCCCAGGCGTAGGAGGGGAGTGCCTCATCAGTCTTCGCAGCCTCAACATGGTTCTCAAGGCAAGCAGGCTATCATTCCAGCTCCAGCTGCCACTCCACCTACCCATTCAGCTAGGGGCGGGGTTCAGGGTACCAGAGGCCGCCCTCGAGAGGGGGGACAGGCCTGATTTTATGCTATTCCCGATCGCGCTACGGCTGTTGCATCCGATTCTGTTATCACAGGTATTATCCTGGTTAGTCACAGGGAGGCATCAGTTCTATTCGACCCTGGTTCCACTTTTTCATATGTGTCTTCTTACTTTGCTTCTCATCAGGGTGTGCCTCGGGATTCTTTGAGTGCCCCCATTTATGTTTCCACTCCGGTGGGTGATTCTTTGGCTGTGGACCGCGTATATCGGTCGTGTTTGATTACCATTTGTGATTTTGAGACCAGAGCGGATCTATTGCTGCTTGGGATGGTCGATTTTGATATTATTCTAGGCATGGACTGGTTGTCGCCCCATTATGCTATTCTTGATTGTCACGCCAAGACCGTGACGCTGGCTATGCCGGGCATTCCACGTATTGAGTGGAGTGGTACTCTAGATCACACCCCTAGCCGTGTTATTTCTTTTCTCAGAGCTCAGCGTATGGTTGAGAAGGGGTGTGCTGCTTATCTAGCCTATGTGCGGGACGTCAGTGTTGACACTTCCTCTATTGATTCTGTTCATATGGTACGTGACTTTGCTGATGTATTTCCAGCTGATCTTCCGGGCATGCCGCCCGACAGAGATATTGACTTTGCTATTGACTTGTTGCCGGGCACTCAGCCCTATTTCTATTCCACCGTACCGTATGGCTCCTCCTGAGTTGAAGGAGTTGAAGGATCAATTACAGGAGTTATTGGGCAAGGGTTTTATTCGACCCAGTGTTTCGCCTTGGGGTGCTTCTGTATTGTTTGTGAAGAAAAAGGACGGTTCTATGCGTATGTGTATTGACTATCGTCAGCTGAACAAGGTTACAGTGAAGAACCGGTATCCTTTGCCCCGTATTGATGATTTATTTGACCAGCTACAGGGCGCACATGTGTTTTCTAAGATTGATTTGCGCTCTGGGTATCACCAGCTGAAGATTCGGGAGCCAGATATCCCGAAGACTGCCTTCAGGACTCGGTATGGTCACTACGAGTTCCTCGTGATGTCTTTTGGGCTGACTAATGCCCCAGCAGCCTTTATGCATTTGATGCATAGTGTGTTCAGGCCTTATTTGGACTCTTTCGTGATTGTCTTCATTGATGATATTCTAGTATATTCCCGGAGCCGGGAAGAGCACGAGCAACATTTGAGGATAGTGCTTCAGATTCTGAGGGAGAAGCAACTTTATGCCAAGTTCTCTAAATGTGAATTCTGGTTGAGTTCAGTGGCATTTTTGGGCCACGTGGTGTCGAGTGATGGTATTCGAGTAGATCCGAGGAAGGTGGAGGCCGTGCAGAGTTGGCCCAGACCCTCCTCCGCTACTGAGATTCGCAGTTTCCTTGGTTTGGCGGGCTATTACCGTCGTTTCGTAGAGGGTTCTCTTCGATTGCAGCACCTATGACTAGATACACCCCGAAGAGTGCCTAGTTCAGGTGGTCGGACGAGTGTAAGGCGAGCTTTCAGAAGCTCAAGACAGCTTTGACTTCGGCCCCTATATTGATGTTGCCTACATGTTCGGGGTCCTATACTGTATATTGTGATGCCTCACGAGTTGGAATCGGTGCGGTATTGATGCAGGACGGTAGGGTGATTGCCTACGCGTCGAGACAACTGAAGGTGCATGAGAAGAATTACCCTGTTCATGATTTGGAGCTAGCTGCCATTGTTCACGCCTTGAAAATTTGGTGTCATTATTTATATGGGGTTCCTTGTGAGATCTACACTGATCACCGGAGCTTGCAGCACTTGCTTAAGCAGAAGGACCTGAATATGCGTCAGAGGAGATGGTTGGAACTACCGAAGGACTATGATATTACTATTCTCTATCATCCGGGCAAGGCTAATGTGGTTGCTGATGCCTTGAGTCGTCGGGCGGAGAGTTTGGGGAGTTTGGCATATCTACCCGCTTCGGAGAGGCCTATGGCGATGGATGTTCAGGCTTTGGCCAGGCAGTTGGTTAGACTGGATCTTTCGGAGCCCAGCCGGGTTCTAGCTTGTGTGGTTTCTCGGTCTTCTCTATTTGACCGCATCGGGGAGCGTCAGTTCGACGACCCTCATTTGCTTGTCCTTCAGGATAGAGTTCGGCGTGGTGATGCTCGAGATGTTACCATCGGGGATGATGGAGTCATGAGGATGCGGGGGCGTATCTGTGTGCCCAATGTAGATGATCTTCGAGAGCTGATTCTAGCAGAGGCCCATAGTTCGCGGTATTCCATCCATCCGGGTGCCGCGAAGATGTATCAGGACTTGAAACAGCATTACTGGTGGAGGCGGATGAAAAGGGATATAGTTGATTATGTTTCTAGATGCCTCAACTGCCAGCAGGTGAAGTATGAGCATCAGCGTCCGGGTGGATTGATGCAGCAGATCGAGATTCCCGAGTGGAAATGGGAGCGCATTACCATGGACTTTGTATCTGGACTTCCACGGACGGTTAGGAAGTTTGATTCCATTTGGGTCATTGTAGATCGGCTGACCAAGTCCGCCCATTTTATACCGGTGAGCACTATATATTCATCGGAGCGACTGGCGGAGATCTATATCAGGGAGATAGTTCGGCTGCATGGTATTCCAGTTTCCATCATTTCAGATAGAGGCACTCAGTTCACTTCACGGTTCTGGAGAGCTGTACAGCGAGAGTTAGGTACTCGGGTGGAGCTGAGCACAGCATTTCACCCCCAGACTGATGGGCAGTCCGAGCGCACTATTCGGATTTTGGAGGATATGCTCCGTGCGTGCGTGATTGAGTTTGGAGGTTCATGGGATCACTTCTTGCCACTGGCGGAGTTTGCTTATAACAACAGCTACCAGTCCAGTATTCAGATGGCACCGTATGAGGCCTATATGGTAGGAGGTGCAGGTCTCCTGTGGGTTGGTTCGAGCCGGGCGAGGCCAGGTTGCTAGGTACTGATATGGTTCAGGATGCTATGGACAAGGTCAAGGTGATTCAGGACAGACTTCGTGCAGCCCAGTCTAGACAGAAGAGTTATACGGACAAGAAGGTTCGCGATGTGGCTTTTATGGTTGGCGAGCGGGTTCTACTTCGAGTCTCGCCCATGAAGGGCGTTATGAGGTTTGGGAAGAAAGGAAAGCTGAGTCCTAGGTTTATTGGCCCTTTTGAGATTTTGAGGCGTGTTGGGGAGGTTGCTTATGAGTTGGCCTTACCTCCCAGTCTAGCCGGAGTTCATCCCGTATTTCATGTCTCCATGCTCCGGAGGTACCATGGTGACCCGTCGCATGTGTTGGATTTCACTTCTGTTCAGGCTAGACAAGGATCTGTCTTATGTTGAGGAGCCAGTAGCCATTCTAGACAGGCAAGTCAGAAAGCTGAGGTCAAAGAACATCGCTTCGGTAAAGGTTCAGTGGCGGGGCCAGCCGGTCGAGGAGGCGACTTGGGAGACCGAGCAGGATATGCGCAGCCAGTACCCTCATCTTTTCACTACTCCGGGTATGTTTTCTATGCTCGTTCGAGGACGAACGAATCTTTAAGTGTGGGAAGATGTAACGACCCGACCGGTCGTTTTAGAAAATTACGCCCCAATCCCTAATTTAACTGTTCCCCTAAGTTCATTTCTGCTATTTTGGGTTGCCGGGAGAGTCGGTTCTGAAAATTTGAGCATTTTGGGACACTTAGTCCCTAAATAAGAGCTTTGAAGCTAGAAAATGGCCCGTAGCTGGAACAGTGTTAAGACGATCTCGGAACGGAAATCCGATGGTTCAATTAGTTCCGTTAGGTGATTTCGGGATTGGGAGCGCGTTCGGAATATATTTTGGAGGTCCGTAGCTCAATTAGGCTTGGAATGCCGAAGGTTGAAATTTTGGCGAATCCGAACGATAGGTGAGATTTTGATCCGGGGGTCGGAATGGAATTCCGACAATTTCTGTAGCCTCGTTATGTGATTTTGGATATGTCCGCAAATTTTCAGGTCATTCGGACGTCGTTTGGTCGGGTTTTAGATCGAATGTGCAATTCGGAAAGTTTTAAGAAATTTAGGCTTGAATTCGATGTGAATTATGGGTTTTGATGTTGTTAGACGTGTTTTGATGATTAGAATAAGTTCGTATCATGTTTTGGAATAGGTTGGTGGTTTTCGTTGGGATCCCGGGGTCTCGGGATGAATCCGGGGGTCCAATCGGGCTATTTCATGCATTTTGGAAATGCTGTTAACTGCTGGTGTGTGCTGCGGACGAATGCTCTATGCGATCGCAATGGGCTAATGCGATCGCATAGAAGGTTTTGGAGAGGCTAAGTATTTGTTCTATGCGATCGCGGAGCAGGGTATGCGATCGCATAGTTCTGGAAAGTTGTGCTCTGCGATCGCGTACGGTCCTATGCGATCGCATAGTGTATAGAGAAGAGGGGTCCCAGGTCCAGCTTTTGTCCTATGCGATCGCGGAGCAGGGTATGCGATCGCATAGGTATATTTTGGTGAGCATTGCAATCGCATTGAGGACTATGCGATCGCATAGAGTAGTTTGGCGAGGGTCAAAATTTGTTCTATGCGATCGCAACAGTGGTCATGCGATCGCATAGAGTAAAAATGTCTGGCAGTGACTTAAGTCCAGAAACATTTCAGCCGCGACCCATAAATCAAAAACGCCATTGTTGAGCTCCAAGAGAGGATTTTGAAGGGGAAACGCTGGGATATCATCGGAAAATCATCGGGGGTAAGTTTCTTGACCTTAATTCGTTGGTTTATCATGAAATCCATGATTATTTCACTGAAATTGGAAGATTAAAGGTGGGTTTGAGCCCTAAGCTTAAATGTTAGAAAATTCCTGATTTGAGTGGGCAAATGGAGTCCGATTTTGGTAAATTTTATAAGCCTAGACTCGTATTGAGATAAGGAACCCGAATATATAATTTTCGTGATTTTTCAATAAGCGTACCAAAATTCGGGTTTTGGCAACTTGTGGGTTTTAGTGTATTTTGAGTTGTTTTGATTGGGTAATGCCTAATTAGCCTATTTTGATGTGATTCCATTGATTTTTATCAGATATTATACCTGTGGAGGCCAACATTCGCGGCAAGAGAGTTATTTCTTAGCGGTTTTGTACCGGAATTGAGGTAAGTGGCTTGTCTAACCTCGTGTGGGGGAATTTTCACCCCTAGGATATTATGTGATAGTTTAAATGCCTTGTACGCGAGGTGACGGGCGTGTACATGCACTGGTTGTTGAAAACGCACTTTAATAAAAATGTTCTATGAGCGATATTCCTGTCTTTGGCTGTTAATTTGATATTTTTACCCGGTAGTGGTTAGGAAAGCATGATTAGGTAGTACTTAACTGTTTAGTTGCCTAATTGCCTTGTTTGAACTCCTTGATAATTATTGGCACTATTTTTTTTCGGTGAAGTTATATTTAAGCATAATTATTCTCTCTGTGGATTCCTTTATTGGCTGTGCTTGTGGACTGCGGGTTCGATTCCCGGAGACCCAGGGCTGTGGGTTCGATTCCCAGAGACCCGGCGTGATATTGGTAGGGACTGCGGGTTCGATTCCCGGAGATCCTGAGTTATTGGTAGGGACTGCGGGTTCGATTCCCGGAGATCCTGAGTTATTGGTAGGGACTGCGGGTTCGATTCCCGGAGATCCTGAGTTATTGATATATTATTGAGATATGGACTGCGGGTTCGATTCCCGGAGATCCTGAGATCATTGAGACACATCTTGAGGTATTGAGGCATGGGCTGCGGGTTCGATTCCCGGAGACCCAGAGATACTATTATTGGGACTGCGGGTTAAATTCCCGTAGCTCCTGGATTGTTGGTTATAGAGTAGGACTGTGGGTTAAATTCCCACAGGTCCTGGACTTGTTGATTTAGTTTTGTTACTTGTTATTAGCTTAATTTTTGCCGGTTGCAGTAATCACTTTATTATTGCTATTTCGGATTTATTATTATTTGAGCTGCTTATTATTGTTATTGTCTTTTTGTTATTGTTCTCTCAGTAGGGCCACGACCTTCCTCGTCACTACTCCATCGAGGTTAGGCTTGGCACTTACTGAGTACCGCCGTGGTGTACTCATGCTACTTTTCTGCACACTTTTGTTGTGCAGATCTAGGTACATCTGAGCAGGCTCGTGCTAGGTGATTCCGCAGCTTTCTGGGAGACCTCGAGGTATGATCTGCTACGTCCGCGGATCCGGAGGCTTTCCTTCTATTCTAATAGTACTAGTTGGCATTTTTCCTTCATTCCGTTGTTAGACACTCTTTATACATAGAGCCACAGTTGTATATTCTCTTTTAGTCTGTGTTACCCGTGGGATTCCGGGTCTTGGTAGTGTTTTAAAACAGTGTATTTGACTAGTGTATGTGCCAAGCGGCACGGATTGCATTCCTTTCATCTTATTTTCCGCTAATTCTTATTAAATATTCATAAACAGGTATATTCCGCAACGTGTTAGGCTTACCTAGTCGTGGGGACTGGGTGCCATCACGACATGTTCACGATTGGTGAACTAGGGTCGTGACATTGTTAGACTCAAATATAATACATTTCAGGTTACAAGCTTAATTTAGTTTACAGAAGAAGAATTGATCGCTACATGTATATGGTGTATTTGATAATAAATTTGTAGCTTTTAAAAGGTAAATATTTTTAAATGTAATTATTTGCTGATAAAATTGTCATATTTAGAACTTTTTCTAATATTGAAAACTTTGAAATCAATTCGTATTTTATATTTGAAAACTTTTGAGTAACTTTTAACTATGGGTAGATTGCCGCATGGATTACATAAAAATAATATTTTATTGGGTTTAAGAGTCTTTCCGCTTAATAAACTTTGCGTTTAATGTAATACATAAATATATTTTATCTGCTATAAAAATGTTTGGCTGACGAATCCTTAAATGAAAGGGGAAAACGCCTCAGTTAGAAAAGGAATTGTCTACATTTTACCATAAATTTACAATAGTACCAAATTCACGTCTTACAATCATGATAGTTTTTTTGTAAATCCTTCTTTTAAGTCATATCGTAAAAAACTATTAAGACATATATAAAGAATTAAAATCCAAGTAACAAACATCCTCAAACTATCTATTAAGATTCAAGTTATGTTGGTTAATTATTTTATTGTCTTCTTTTTAGTTATAAGGCCCCACGTGCGAGTCACGTGAAATAGAGACTAGTTATATTAAAAGCACGAAGGCCCTTAGCGAAATGTCGTTCGCCTCTTTTACCCTTTTAAAATAGTGTTCACACCCGACAAAATAGTCATTTGATTATTCTGCTAGCTTATATTTAGGACTTTAAATTAAACTAAATTTATTACTTATTAAATCTTTCCTTATTTGAATCAAGTAATAAGTCCTTATAATTAGAATTTTAAAATTAATAAAATTTTACCATATATAAATTTTACAATTAAAGTATGATTAAATTATACAGAATCTTTATGCCTTATACATTCCTTATTTGAATTGGTCAAAATAATTAATCTTTAATTCCAAAAATATGAACCCTCTCACGCTAGGTAGATGTATAATTTATTTTTATTATAATTATGAGTATGTTTACCTAAACATTTATAAAGTTTAAAAGAACAAACTAAGCCAAAAAACATTATTGATTGGAAACGAGGACATTAGAATTGAAAGTATTTATTAGTGTAGTTTGGAAGAAGTAATTTTGAAAGTTACCTACATAGTTATTTTTGAAAAATATCAATTTTGAAAGTTAAATAATCCGAAAGTATATGATCTAAAAATAAAATATTTAAGGTACCTAATAATCTAAAAATATAGTTATCACAAAGTTGAAGTTGGTCGCCATCTTCACTTTTGTAGCTTTAAAAAACTAAACTATTCCTTCCACAAATAATTCTATGTTCATAAATTATATTAACATTTAAATTTATATGTAATATTTAAAATTTTGAATCCAACTAAAATTTTTCACCATAGTTTTGATGAAATATAGTTTAAGGATCGATGTTTGTGCTGAATTTTTTTCGATAGACGAGTCTAATCTATCAGTCAATTGACATAATATATCATATAAATATGAAATATTAACATGAAATGTTGATCATCTTTGATCCTTCATAAGTGATATTCATGTTGAATAGAAATCGTAATTATAATTAATAATCTATTTTTAGTAGAACTAATATTTAAGATTTTAAGGATTTCCATGAGGTAGAGCTTCTTTCTTTATTGAGTAAATTAAATTGGTCGACATTAATCATCATTTTCATGATTTTACACGTTCTTCTTTTAACTTTATTACATAACTAAAACATAATATTTAAAATAATATTTATACAAATTTTTAAAAGAATTTAATACTTATTGAGATAAGGTTGCGCGTACTCTAATACTAGTATCTAAAAAATAAAAGGCTGCCACTAGTGTAAATTTTCATTTCGAATTCAACTGATACTTATAAGATTTGAAATGGATCACATCGTAACTATTATGGAGGGAATAAATTCAAAAATAATTAGATTTACAAGCGGTCATTCCAAAATAGTCACAACCTTAAAAGTAATAAAAATTTATCAACTTTTCATGTAAAGATAAGTTTGAACAAAAATACTATTCAAAATCCGGAAAATACTCCATTATAATATACTGGAGTTCTAGTATAATATACTGGTCAAGTATAATACGCGGAAGTTCATACACAGGTGCTCTACTCCAGTATATTATGCTAGAACTTTCCGTTTGTTTGAGTTCCAACATAATATGTTGGAAGTTTATACACAGGCATACCGATATCTGGTATATTATGCCGGACATTCCCTGTTACAGTAAAATAGTGGTTATTATTCAGTGAAAATTGATTAGCCTTAGCCTGTACTATTTTAACTATTATGGACCACACGATACGAGATTAAAAAACAATTGAACATTTCTTGAGGAAAAAAGACTGGACTGGATCTTTACCCATTTATTTGACCTTAATATTAACTTCTTCTAAGTTGTATAACTAAAATTCAGCATTTAATTAACGTTAAAATTGGGAGGGAGGGGGGGAAGTTTGGCATGCAAGGTAAAAACTAATTGGCTCATGAAAAAGATAATTATGTACACCAACTTTACACAATCTTGCTTATCTTCAGATTAGTACTAATCTTCAAATTAGATACGTACTAATCTTTCTTATCTTACAGCTTGTTTGGATAATTATTATCTATTGTATTATTATCCTAAAATAATATTTTTTTTGATTGTTTAATTAAAATTAATTTTATCGTATTATTAAATATATTATTTCGAAACAACCAAAAAACCTATTTAAAAAAAAAACAATTTCATATGGCGGGATTATTTCCTATTTTCTTCTTCAGTTACGCCTTTACCTATTACTCTATAATTCTATTTTATCTTTTACTTATTTTATTTTTTATTTTAACTCCAAATCTCCAATCTATTGACCTACTATTTTTACGTCCTTCTTTTCTAGAGTTGGTTCGTGCTGTTGTTTTCATCCAAATCTCCATTCATTTATTTATCTCTTTTCATCGTATTAGATTTTTTAAAACTAGTGATAGTTAACCTTTTAATTTAATTTTTTGGTGTTGTTTTCAAGCTACATAATTTATGATAAACTATAGTAGAAGGAAGTTTTCTTAATTTATTTTTATAACGCAATTCTTGATATATATTATTTAAAATAATTGAGGATATTATGGCAAACTTATTAGTTACTTTATATTACGATATTTTCAAATCAAACAAAAATGTTATTTAATCCAAACGTTATATTAATAAAATGATAGAATACAAATACAATAGAATACATTATAAAAATATGAATAATGATGTCCAAACATAGTCATACTGCTGAAAATACTAATGTGCAAGCTCATGCAAGTATAAATAGTGTAGATAGCATGCAACCTTTGAAACATAGCCTTCAGTGATAACAATGAAAATCATGATCAGAAATATTGAATTGCCACACACTTATTATTTTTTTCAAATGCTTTCTGCTTTCTTTAGCTATATTACTACTCTATGGCAAATTTTCTTTTCCATAATCCTTAAGATAACAAACAAATTAGTGAGTACTACAAGAAATAAGCCATTACTGCCTCCAGGTCCAAAACCATGGCCAATAGTTGGTTGCATTCCTCAAATGGTATTAAACAAGAAGCCAGCATTTGAGTGGATACACAAACTAATGGAAGAAATGGAGACTGAAATTGCTTGCATTCGTCTTGGTAATGTTCATGTCATTCCTGTCACTTCTCCTGAGCTTGCTTGCCTATTTTTAAAGAATCAAGACTCAATTTTCTCATCGAGGCCTATTTGCATGTCCGCTAACCTCGTTAGCAATGGCTACTTGACTTCACTCTTTCTTCCAATGGGTGATCAGTGGAAGAAAATGAGAAGAATTCTTGCTTCTCATATCCTTTCTCCAACATCTTTTCATTGGCTTCGTCCTAAGAGAGATGAAGAAGCTGATCATCTTCTTCGATTCGTTTATGATCAGTGCATTAACAAATACTATTGTGCAAATGTTATTAACTTGAGGAAAGTGACAAGATACTATTGTGCAAATGTTATTAAGAATATGATTTTCAGCAAAAGATTACTTGGACCATTAGGAGAATCAGAAGAAGAGGAGAAACAAGTTGATGCAATTTTTACACTTCTTGAATATTTCCATTCATTTAGTGTATCAGATTACTTACCATGGTTAAGTGGATTTGATTTAGATGGTCACAAGGCAATAATTAAGAAAGCCTTTGCCATAGCAACAAAAAACATCGATTATGAAACTGACCGGAGGATTCATATTTGGAAGAATGGCAACAAAACTTTGGAAGAAGATATCCTTGATGTTCTTATCATGCTCAAAGATACTAATGGGAATCCTATGTTCAATGATAAAGAGATTAAAGCACAAGTCCTTGTGAGTATACTCTCTTATACCATGTGAACAACATGATAAACTTTATGATTTTCATTTTTACCTTTAGTGACGTTCTTTTACCGTTATAAATGTCATGGCATATTTATAGTCATAAGTTTCAAAATTCTCTTTCTCAAGCTCAGTATCCAATCAAACGGCATCATATAAATCGAAATAGGCGAGTAAGATTTGGTTAGAAACTGTTAAATATGTCTTAATTAAATCTTGCTTAAAATAAATTTAAATATTTTTTGACCGTATAAGTTATTAAAATTGAACATTACTCGATAGCTTTTCTTGATTTACTCCCTCTGTTCTAGTTTGTGAGAACTTTTTTATTTTTCTAGAACCAGTTTAACTTATCTTTGAAGCTAAATTAAATTAGATTAACTTGATATTTAAAGTTAAAATTCAAATAACAAAAATTATACACAAGTACTATTACTTTTAATTGTTCCCATGTCAAAATGATTTAAAAAAATGACTTTCAAAATATTGGTCAAAATCTACGTAGTTTGAATCTTGAAAAGTAAAAATGTTCACATAAACTTGAACGAGGGAGTGGTTTAAGAAGAATTTGAAAAATAAAACATATGTCAAGAAGATCGATTTTCCGTTTAGATTACATCGTTTTATTAGTTTATGTTGGAAGGAGACTTGCATTTTTTTGTTTTTGAAAGAAAATCGATTAGATTTTAGAAAAACATAAAGTTTCTTTTTAGGAAATCAAATACGATTATTTTGTTTGACCTTCTTGTTTACCAACTATGTTGACAGGAATTCATGCTTGCTACGATAGATAATCCCTCAAATGCAGTCGAATGGACAATCAAAGAAATGTTGAACCAACCAAAGATAATGCAAATGGCCATAGAAGAGATTGACAAAGTCATTGGGAGCAATAGATTGGTTCAAGAATCCGACTTGCCAAAGTTAAATTATGTCAAAGCTTGTATTAAAGAGTCCTTTCGGCTACATCACTTGGCAGCTTTCAACGCTCCTCATGTATCTATATCGGATTCTATTGTTGGTGAATACTTCATCCCAAAAGGTAGTGTAGTGTTATTAAGCCGTCTTGGACTTGGTCGAAACCCTAGAGTTTGGGATGATCCCATGAAGTTTAAGCCAGAGCGCCATATCAACGAGGGAGGTGGTGATGTAGTTTTCACTGATTCAAAATTACGTTTGTTATCATTTAGTATTGGAAGACGAGGTTGTCCAGGTGTAAAACTTGGCTCAACAATTACCACTATGTTACTAGTTAGGCTTCTTCAAGGGTTTACTTGGAGTTTACCAACGAACTCTCCGGGCAATGACTTGACTGTTGATTATCCGAAATGTGATCTCCTTTGTACCATGCCATTTTTTGCTAAGGCAAAACCGCGATTGCCTAAAGAGATGTACCCCTAAATATGTAAAATGATACCATAATAAAGTATGTACGTACATACACACATCATGTACGTGAATATCCTTACATAAGATGTTTTCGTTCTGCTACCGTATTTATAAGAGGATGAATCGATAATATTAGTATGATGTATATTTTAAAAGTGATGTGGCACTCCTTAAGACCAGAATTCATATTTTTCTTTTTTCTCAAATTTTTTTTTTTTTTTTTTCTTATAAGGAAAGAAACTATTCAAAAGTGTCTTTTCCTATGATTCAAAGTGTCTTCATTGAGTTGGTTTTCAGTACACTCATTTCTTCATATTATTATTTTGCTGCAGTATAATAGCTGACATTACTACTCTTCTTCTACACTAAGAAAGAACGTTAGCAATTGGCAGGTTACATTCAAGAATAGCTTCATATACAACTGAGAATCAACAGACACATATGTGAAGAAAGAAACCAACTCAAGCAACTAAACTAATGTGATTCAACAAAATGATAGCCTTGCAACTAAGTTTAAGCGTTCATATATGTTTTTCAGGTATACAACCTCAAGTAATAGCAACAAACTACACTAAAATAGAATTACTGTGGTAGACACTATGAAAAGTCACTAAGGCATCTCCAGCTAGTTATAAGAGCTTCATCACACAATACCAAAGCATAACGATCCGACTCAATTGTCGACTGACTGAAAAAATTTGATTATTGGAAGAGAAATAAAAATTGCCAACAAAAGGAACTTCCTACTTTGTGGATGTCAATCCCAATAAAATAAAGGATAAAGTTAACTAGACCCATCAAATATAATTTTGTCGATGTCGATCCCAATTTTTACCAGCTATTTTAGATTCCTCGGCTACCTATCAAAGCCATAAATGATATATAGGTTAATATTGGCGGAATAAAAAACTAAAAATATCAAATTTAAACAAACACAAACTTAATTGAACAGAAAAGCAACAAAATTGGACACAAAAATAAAAGAAAAACGAAATAAAACTATTTGTAGAAATGGACAACTAAACTAGTGAAATCAATGGCCGAATAAAAAAAAAAAATTGACTACCAAACGGTGATATTGACGGCTTCAGCAGTGAATCGACAGCTAAAATAAGTGATTTAAACTGATCTTCGTCCAGTACGCACACATGCTCGCCAAAAATCATTGAAATGAATGGCTAAATTAGTAAAATCGAAACCTAAATTAGTGAAATTCAGGGCTAAAATAAGTGATTTAAACCGACGTCCATCCAATACACACACATGCACACCTTAAATCAGTAAAATTAATCTTGCCCAACTATGTCTTATAAAAAGGAGAAAGGAGCCGCTTCAAATATATCTGATTAACAAGTCTGAAGCCGAATCCCGCAGTGAATTAACCTATCAATCACAGTTATTGGATTCACAGAAATTCACGCATTCAATTTTCAGAGATATTTGACTAACAAATTGGGTGTTTATTAACTAAATATTACTTAAAATGCAGTAATTAAGAACTAGCTATAAACTGATGAGAATGGTCTAATCTTCTGACTTCCTCTCTTGTTAGACCTTTTCGCTATGTTAGCTATAAATTTGCTAAGTTTTCTCTATTGTTCATGAACTCTCTAACTGCCGTAACTCTCTCCTGAGTAACTACAACAATATACTAGACATTAGTCTCCTGAATTACGCTAGCTACCCTTAGTTACATCTCACTTAGATCACACCCAATGTTTCATTATCCAAAATTTTACCTTTAACCCTTCGTATTGATCCCTCGTATAATTTAGGCGTGATGTTGTCCAATAAATACCCAAATATGCAATTTCTTTTGAGTAATGAATACTAAATAGGCACATCCGATTGAGGGTCCTCAATTAACATCTATCACAATATAGTTGAACAAACAGAGTGTCACGACCCCATTTCGCCCTTCGTGAAATAACGTGATGACACCTAGTCTATACGACTAGGTAAACCTAAAAATTGTGGAAAAAGAAAAAAATAATTACGGAATAACATAATGAAGGTTTAAGATGCCACTGGGCATATACAATTATAACTTTCAAAATGAACAACTTCCCATAACCTGAATACCATGAATCACAAGCTACGAATATAATAAAAATGCTCTAACTCCGGAATGTCTACATCAATAGAAAAGATAGAAGGTATATCACTACTAGATAGAATGGAAAGGGACTTCTCAGTTTGCGGACATGGCAGATATACCTCGAAGCCTCTCGAGAATCGCCTCGCCTCAAGGGTAATAGGGCTGAGTCAAAGTACCTGGATCTGCACACGAAAAATATGTGCAAGAAATCGGCATGAGTACACCACCGTTGTAAGTGCCAAGCCTAACCTCGATCGAGTAGTGACAAGAATGACCAGGGCCCTACCGATTATATACAATAATATATAAGGAAAAGAAGTAATATTAAGGTAACACTAGGTACACTACCAGAAAATAGGCCTATGGGAACAGTTTTTCTGGCAACGGTTATAAAATCGTGGCAATAGAGCATATACGGTATCGGTTACAACCGTTACAATAGGATTGGATGCAATGGGTACACTTTAGGTACTAAACCGTTCTAGTTGTTACTAAACCATTACCATATGAGTTATTTATAGGAACGGTTGTATGAACCGTCCCAGTACCCCTATTCGTAGTAACGGTTTTAGGTATTTTTATAATATTGGAACAAGTATTTATTCCCTCCTCGTTTTCCCCCCTAAATTTTACTAAACCCGCCAATATAACCCCCTTTTCCTTTTATTTATTATATATTTTATATTAATAATTATTATAAACAAAAGTACTGAAGCTAAAAAGCTTCTACGACACTTCCGAGGAATTCATCTCTCACGTTAGAAGAATTCTGCAATCGCTAAAAGAGCTTATGCGACATTCAACTCTTCGACGAGGAAATCCCCGAAAATCCCCAACCATGTCTTAACTCTGAAATCCCCGAACCCCCAAATCCAGCTGATAGCCAAAAATCTCCAAATCGTTGCTAACCTAAAACTCCCAACTTCCCATAAGTCCCATAATCGAATTGCTTCACTCGAAGGATCCGAAGAACAGAGGAATAATTAAAGGAATGATTACAGGTGAAGAAAATTTCAATCGCCAGAAAATTTTGACCCAATCCGTTAGAAATCTAATTTCAGGTAAAATAGAATTACTGCGGTAGACACTATGAAAAGTCACTAAGGCGTCTCCAGCTAGTTATAAGAGCTTCTTCACACGGATTGTTCAATCCAGAATAATATTCATCAAGGTCACATAATAAACTATTAATCCTAACTTGAGACACATAATACCAAAGCATAACGATCTGACTCAATTGTCGACTGACTGAAAAAATTTGATTATTGGAACTTCGTATCCTTAATAAATCCGCCCCGATTGTCAAATTACAAGAGAAATAAAAATTGCCAATAAAAGGAACTTCCTATTTTGTGGATGTCAATCCCAATAAAATAAAGGATAAAGTTAACTATACCCATCAAATATCCCAATAGCTTTACCAACTATTTTAGATTCCTCGGCTACGCCATAAATGATATATTGGTTAATATTAGCGGGAAAAAAAACCTAAAAACATCAAATTTAAACAAACACAACCTTAATTTGAACAGAAAAGCAACAAAATTGGACACAAAAATAAAAGAAAAACGAAATAAAACTATTTGTAGAAATGGAAACTGACTACCAAACGGTGAAATTGACGGCTTAGGCAGTGAACCGACCGCTAAAATAAGTGATTTAAACTGATCTTCGTCCAGTACGCACACATGCACGCCTAAAATCATTGAAATGAATGGCGAAATTAGTAAAATCGAAACCTAAATTAGTGAAATTCAGGGCTAAAATAAGTGATTTAAACTGACATCCATCCAATACACACACATGCACGCCTTAAATCAGTAAAATTGATCTTGCCCAACTATGCCTTCTAAAAAGGAGAAAGCAGTCGCTCCAAATATATCTGATTAGCAAGTCTGAAGCCGAATCCCGCAGGGAATTAACCTATAAATCACATCTATTGGACTCACAGAATTTCACGCATTCAATTTTCAGAGATATTTGACTAACAAATTGGGTGTTTATTAACTAAATATTACTTAAAATGCAGTAATTAAGAACTAGCTATAAACTGATAAGAATGGTCTAATGTTCTGATTTCCTCTCTTGTTAGACCTTTTCGCTATGTTAGCTATAAATTTGCCTAAGTTTTCCCTATTGTTCATGAACTCTCTAACTGCCGTAACTCTCTCCTGAGTAACTACAACAATATACTACACATTATTCTCCTGAATTACGCTAGCTACCCTTAGTTACAACTCACTTAGATGACACCCAATGTTTCATTATCCAAATCTTACCTTTAACCCTTCGTATTGATCCCTCGTATAATTTAGGCGTGATGTTGTCCAATAGATACCTAAATATGCACTTTCTAGGCACAACCGATTGAGGGCCCTCAATCAACATCAATCACAATATAGTTGATCTAGCAGAGTGTCACGATCCCATTTCGCCCTTCGTGAAATATCATGACGGCACGTAGTCTCTATGACTAGGTAAGCCTAAAAATTGTGAAAAAAGAAAAAAAATAATTACGGAATAACATAATGAAGGTTTAAGATGCCACTGGACATAATTATAACTTTCAAAATGAACAACTTCCCAAAACCTGGATACCATGAATCACAAGCTACGAATATAATAAAAATGCTCTAACTCCGGAATGTCTACATCAATAGAAAAGATAGAAGGTATATCACTACTAGATAGAATGGAAAGGGACACCTCAGTTTGCGGACGCGACAGATATACCTCGAAGTCTATAAAGAATCGCCTCGCCTCAAGGGGTAATAGGGCTGAGTCAAACTACCTGGATCTGCACACTAAAAACTTGTGCAGGAAATGGGCATGAGTACACCACCGCGGTAGCCTGTAAGTGTCAAGCCTAACCTCGATCGAGTAATAACAAGAATGGCCAGGGCCGTACCGATTATATACAATAATATATAAGGAAAAAAGCAGTATTAAGGTAACACTAGGTAATATGAGTAGCCACAACTACAACAGAGACAAAATAATCACGGAAGGAATACAACTCAATGTAGAGATAACAATTGGGGATCTTCTAGGATACTATCCTTGACAGGATCCAAATCCACTACGGGTCATGATGGCGCCGGACAGCGTTGTCAAGAAATCTAACTAATTTATAAATTAACCTCTCTTTTAATACCCTTAAAATCTGAGATTTTGCCTTCCATTTTTGATAAATAAAACGATCTCTATTTCAATTCAATTTAAGAAATAACTATTAATGAACATCTTTCAAAAACCATTTCAGAACCCGGTGTCACAAGTTCATGAGCTTCTACTGATAAGGATATAAAGTACAATACAACATCCACCCGGAATATAATGGACAGAAAGTAAATACAATTTACTAGAAAGGGACTTTAATAGCTGCGGGCCGTCTTGCATACTGCAACTCACCTAGTCCCCGAATTGTCCGTGCTGCTATGCCTAGTAGGCCGCAAAAGTAGCATGTACATGTGCAACAAAAATGCACAGAAGTATAGTATGAGTACGTGATCAACGTCTACTCAGTGAGTATCCCGCCTAATCCCGAAGGGGTAGAGACGAGATGGCATACTTCGACTCTCACTAGAAGTCAATTAACAATATTCTATAAGTGCAATGATGATCATGGATTTATGTAGAAGTTCTAATTGTGAAGCCAGAAAGACAGGTAAGCACCTTCAACAATAAATCAAGAGCTTCCAAAGTCTATTCTTTATTATCTTATCGGTTTATATCAAGCCACGTAGGGCCAATTCAACATTTACAATTTTCAAGTAACACATAAACATGCACAAATCACACCGAGGTGACTGCCCGCTCCAACAGGAATGTAAATTGTGCACTACTGAGGGTCGAGTGGAACAAACCATAGATGCATCTATTCTCACCAGGCGATTGACCCGTTACATAAATAAACACATATCCTGCTCGCGAATCATTCATGCGATGCATGCACACATAAAATACATGCTCATGTACGAAATTAAGAATTTATCGTGGATAGTCATCCAATATGGACAAATTTCTCTTTTTAACATTTGAGGGAAAATTAATATTAAACCTCTTTTTAAATTACTTTACCAATTCAAGGTGATTTAAACAATTCAAACTATCAATGGGTTCATTGTAATCCAAGGATAACATGTTTTTTGGGACCTAGACTACCCAGACAATAGCATAATAGTAGCTAAGAATGGACTCTTGTTACCTTGTTCATACTTAGCCCCCACAAATAGGAGCACATAACCAATTTAACTCACCTATGGGATAAAATCCCCCTCACAAGATTAGAAAAGAGACTCACCTCGCTCTGAAGATCCAAACCGGCATTTCACGCCCTTCCCAAGACTCTAATTGATCCAATATATGCTCAATTATTCATTAAAATCAGATTTATAACAATTCCTACCTCCAATCGAAAAGTTGACAAAAATGCCATTGGGTCAACATGCCCGGATTCTAAAAATTATTAAAATTAAATATTACCCATAACTCATATGGTATATATTCCGAAATTCATCCAATTTCGTCCATGAATCGACCCTCAAATCAAGGATTTTCCATTTTTCAACTTTGGCTTATCCCCTTGTTGAGACGAGAACAACGCCGCGAAAACCACCTCAAATGGAGCTCTAGAACTCAAGATATGTCCAAAATACTAACATTCTCGGTTTAAAACATTGTCCAGGCGATATTCCTTCATCGCATTCGCGAGAAACCTTCGCGTTCGCGGAGTGTACTTTTTTGCGTTGACCGGTCAACCCAAAAAACAATCTTCATGTTCGTGTAACCTCTCTCGCATTCGCGAAGAACAAATCTCATACCAAAAACCAACAATTCTTTTTGACACGGAAATGAGCATAACTCCCTCATACGATGTCCAAATTTGACGATTCTTTTTTCTATTGCTCCGTAATTACGATAAGGATACACTGTTTCAATAAAAACTAAATTTGAAGCTCGTTTGCTTAATATGGTACCCCTTTATGTCCAAAGAAACGATGTTAAAATATAAAATAAGAGTGTGATTACCACCGGAAACACACCCAAGGCACCCGGGACCCCGACCAATCATACCAACCAGTCCCAAAACACATTACGGACTTGCTCTAGGCCTCAGATCACATTAAACAATGCTTAAACCATGAATCGACCTACGATCTAAGCTTTGTGAACTTTAATTTCAAACTTCTACTTTTGATGTTTAAACCTATCTAATCACGTCCGATTGACTTTAAAATTTTCATACATGTCAAATTCGACATTATGGACTTACGCCAACTTTCAAAATCGGAATCCGACCCCGATATCATAAAGTCAAACTCTCGATCAACCTTCTCAGAAACCTTCAAATTTCTATTTTTAGCCAAATGGCTCCAAAATGACCTACGGACCTCTGAATTCATTTCTGATCATGCTCCCAACTCCAGAATCACCATTCGGAGCGATTCCCAGACTCGAAATCCCAAACGGACATCGATAACACTAAAATGCACTTCAAGCCAAATTTACGAAATTTCTTCTAAAATACTAACTTCTACAATATGCATCAAAATGCTCCTGGGTTATCTGAAACCCAAACCGGGCATATGCCCAGCTCCGAAATCATCATAAGAACCTCCTGGAACTTTCAGATCATGATTTTGAGGTTGTTTATTAAAAAATTACCATCCTAGTTTATTCTTTTAACTTCAAGCCTCTGAAATGAGAATCCTCTTTCCAAATCAACCCTGAACTTCTCGTAATCTAATTTCGACCATGTGTAGATGTTGTAACATCTGAAACGAACCTACTCATGGCCTCCGATTGATGAACGAAGCACTAGAACGCAAAACGACCGGTCAGGTCGTTACATTCTCTCCCACTTAAACTTAAGTTCATCCTCGAATGTGATGAGAATTTCATTGGAGTCGTCTGAAATTGATGTTTAACTTCTCGTGCACCTTCTCGTGCTACCACAACTCAGTTGAGCACATTAGCTCAATCAATTCTGAAGTTATTCTCTTTTATTCAATAGACATGCCTTAAAGCCAAATTCCAACATACAGAATTTATGCTATAATTGTTCCCAATATTAGATCGCCTTATCAATCACTACACACTGTACCTAAACATAACTAAATAACTCTGCTCAATTCACCTTGCACCATTTTACTCACCGGACCACAATAACATTTTCTGATAAACTTAGCCAAAATCCTACAAATCCAATACTTCCATTGCACTGATCCTAAATCCAAAAATTCTAGTCTCACCCAGTATGAACTACTTAGGAAATAAGCCACCCCACATAATCAGAAGTCTCATATGATGTCCCAATGTGCCAATATGCCACGAATTCGAACGCGATACGAAAGGAAAATGAACTCTGGAAGGAATTACCTAACTCACACACTAATACGGACTTTCCTTAGAAAACAGGAAGCAATGCATACAAAATAGTATAGAGAAAACTATACTCAGCATCACACTATTGTGGCGTGCAACTCGCTCCACACAACATAACCATGGCGGCGTGCCACCCGATCCTCACAACATAACTATAGCAGCGTGCCACCCAATCCCAATAACATACCCATGGCGGCATGTCACCCGATCCACATGTAGAACTTACATAAGGATATGCACATCGAACTAAATTGCTCATTACTATAAAATATCGAATCTCACTCACAAGCACTCTAAGTGTATAGTACTGTTCTCTAGGTAGACATATAATGCTATAATCCACAACTCTAGCACAACTGAGGTGCAATACATGATCCGAATTTCAAGAGTCGTCCTGCCCATATAACTTCATCTCTATGCTGAACCTCAACTTGTAAGATATTTACCAAGCCTTCTCACAACTCGAACGATGCAATACATCATTACATTAAATAGCTGAAGGCGAAATAACATCGCGACTATTCTTCCAAAAAGAGCGCATTAAAGAAATTAACACGTTCGACCTGATATAGAGCCCATATTCACATTTGAATCCATCCACCGACCTCAAGTTGATTCTGATTACACTAACTAGGCTAATAACCTCTCCAAGGTCCATACCAATTTCCCTCTTCTCATAACGCACAAGGACCACCATCATTAGCGGAATACTCATCCACAGTCCACAACTCAAAAACTGAGTGCCTTCCAGGCATAAATCCTCAACTTAACAACATCATCGCAACCCTTTATACTTGGTTCATTAAAAACTCCTTTCCTGCTCATCCAAAGCTCGCGACATCCTTGTCAACACAGAATTGCAACTTTGGTCTTAACCACAAATTCTGTACTACTCAATGCACCCAACGTCCCAATATACGATAGGACATGCTTTTCATTATAACTCCGGAACCACTAACAGGTTAACAGTTCATCGCATGAAAACTTTTCACCTAAATCACTTCAAGAGATCCATAGTATCACATAGGTGAATTCTCATAACCGTAGAATATGCAAATATCTAAGTAGTGGTCTAAACCACCATAGCCCTTCCAGCATCTGCTTCCACCTAACAAGCCGTAACAGTAGAATGCTTCAAAAAGATATCAATTATGGCGGCTGACAAACCTCATATGCACTGCCATTAATCACTTACATAACTTATTCACGATGAAAGAGCTAATCTCTACCACCAACATGCTAACTACATTATGGCTAACCAGCCTATCTTTCTTCGATTAACCCAATTACCTTAGAAATAATACTAATTCCATTCAACACATAACATGCTCCATCTGCAGTCTTCTTGAGTGACCTCTAATCACGAGACCATGTTGTTTCAAATGCTATGAATTGTTATATTTCTCTCAAATGCTATACCGCAAGTTAACATATCATAGAACATTCTGGGTAGCTTCTCATAAGCTGCTACAATGCTTGACTCTTAACTGTACTTATAGGCTCAAAATCATTAGGTACAACACTTTATCTTTTGAGTTCCTCTAGGACCGTTGCTGAGAGTCGCTCGCTCTATCTTGGCCCGAATAAAATCAACTCCATGACTCTTCTAACACAAGTATACCCTCTCGATGGAGCACCCGACAAAATTACCCCTGAATCTGAACATGGGCTAATAAGGCCAACGATAGCATGCCTTTTATAATTCCTTTGCTCAAATCACCACTTATGTTCTTTTCTCGTAGCTGAAACACCCCATCGATATGCTAATAGCCAAAAGAATCTCGCGAGTAGTTAACCATGCAATCAAATCATAAGCGGTGGGACTCTCCCACTTAGCTTGAAGCCATTAATTTACAACTCTGGAATTCACTAAGATTCCCTAGCTTTCATCGACATAACCTTATGCGGTCAACCGTATAAATTCTCAGATTCCTTCCGTAAAGCCCTATCCTTTTATACTCTAATTCACCTACTGCATTCGCACGACCAAACTATTTTCTTTATAACCGATAAAACTCTTCATAGAAGCCTCGCCAACTACGCGACTGCTAACCTGCTTACTCGGGTAACCCACCTAAAGAAGGCTCTCCCCGACATCTTTCATCACTGCTGCATAGGGTACAATCATTATGACATCAATGACCCATCCTGAGTTTGAGCTCACTCCCTAACTGCACAGGTCCATTTAACCCTCGTGAACATCATTTAAGTATGCGAAAACATACTTCCAATTCAAAGTCATGCTACATCCTCCTTCATTTAAGCAGCTCATTTTCGTCATATTAAATCTCTGGCCGCACAAGAATCCCTACTTCAAATTAGATCCGTAGACCCCAATAACCAAGCACCAATATTCTCAAATTGTTCCAGACTCTCTTTAAGGCACATAGTCATCTTATTACCAAGCCTCTACGCAGCTCCGCTGCTCTCCAACTTTGGGCAAACTCACTTCTTTTATCAATTGCTTGGCATGTGCTCCATAAGCCTGGCCCTTTAGAAGTTTAAAACTCTGCCTGACACTTCCCATATGTCGTTCTCATCTTTTGCTACTTAGTCATTTCCTTGATAAAATTCATCTTCATAGAACTTTAATCCGCAATTTGCCTCTAACTCCAAAATTTTTCGAAGGTCATCTTTCTCGAACCGTCAACATGTGAAATATTGATTCCATCCTAAACCACTGCACCCTATGATACCTAATAGTTGCATCTATGATACTATTTCACGATATCTTGCCCCAAAGGGAAATTGTAGAAAGTCAAAACATCGACAAACTTAATACGTCCAATTAGGACAACGGTACCCCATCATAGGAGAAAACTCCACCACACTTGCAATTACCAAGTATCATTACTTCCACCAGTTCACATCAGACCATCCTTAGTTCGATTGCTTTTCCCCCTGCCAGGAAGAAAATATTAAATCTCTTGATTATGTACTGAGTAAACCTCCCTTGAAGTCATTCACTGCCCCAACGTATGGGCAAACATCATACCTTTATATAAGTTTCGCGAAACAATTGTTCATAAATATTGAGCCAACTTATGCCTAGCCCCAGAGCACTCTGAAGTACCATTATTGGCCTAAAACCATCGAAGGTCCTTCTACAACACGACGATAATAATCCGATCAACTATACCGGGAGAAATATCTCGTATTCAATCTATAGTAACATTTTTGTACTTCAAATTTTGATTTATAACTAGCGCTCGCGTCGCATAAGATTGAATGGAAAGGAATTAAAGGTACAAACCTCAAAGGAATCGAACTGCACGTTAATGAAATCAAGAAGGGAAGTACTCCTAACAATCCTGCAGCCTCCCAAGAATAAGTACAGACGTCTTCGTACTGATCCGTGAGACTCTACTCGACTTGCTCATGACTCATGAGACAGACGGGAACTTAGTGCTCTGATACCATATTGTCCCGACCAAAATCCACTACGGGTCATGATGGCGCCGGACACCGTTGTCAAGCAAGCCAAGCTAATTTACAAATTAACCTCTTTTTAATACCCTTAAAATTTGAAATTTTCCTTCAATTTTTTTATATATAAAACAATCTCTATTTCAATTCAATTTAAGAAATAACTATTAATAGACATCTTTCAAAAACCATCCCAGAACCCGGTGTCACAAGTGCATGATCTTCTACTGATAAGGATATAAAATACAATACAACATCCGTCCGGAATACAATGGACAGAAAGTGAATACAATTTACTAGAAATGGACTTTAAAAGCTGCGGGCCGCCTTGCATAAAACAACTCACCTAGCCCCCGAATCGTCTGTGTTGCTATGCCCAGTAGGCCTCTAAAGTAGCATATGCATGTGTAACAAAAATGCACAGAAGTGTAGTATGAGTACGTAATCAACGTGTACTTAGTGAGTATCCCGCCTACTCTCGAAGGTGTAGAGACGAGATGGCCAACTTCGACTCTCACTAGAGGTCAGTTAACAATATTCTATAAGTACGAGGATGATCATGGATTTATATTGAAGTTCTAATTATGAAGCCAGAAAGACAGGTAAACACATTCAACAATAAATCAAGGGCTTCCAATGTCTATTCTTTATTGTCTTATCAGTTTATAGCAAGCCACGTAGGGCCAATTCCACATATATAATTTTCAAGTAACACATAAACATGCACATATCACACCGAGGCAATGGCCCACTCCAACATGAATGTAAATTCTGCACTACCGAGGGTCGAGCGACATGAACCATAAATGCATCTATTCACCAAGGCATTTGTCCCGTTCCATAAATAAACACATATCCTTCTCGCGGACCATCCATGCGACGTAGGCACACATAAAATACATGCTCAAGTAGGAAATTAAAAATTTATCGAGGATAATCATCCAATATGGACAAATTTCTCTTTTTTACATTTCAGGGAAAATTAATATTAAATCTCTTTTTAAATTCCATTTCTAATTCAAGGTGATTTAAACAAATCAAACTATCAATGGGTTCACAGTAATCCAAGTATAACATGCTTTTTGGGTCCTACACTACCTGGACAATAGCATAATAGCAGCTAAGCACGGACTCTTTGCCCCCACAAATAGGAGCACATAATCAATTTATCTTACATATGGGGTAAATTCCCCCTCACAAGATAAGAAAGGAGACTCACCTTGCTCTGAATATCCTAACTAGCATTACACGCCGTTCCGAAGACCCTAATTGATGAACCACACTCCAAAACTAGCCAATTATTATGCAAATCCAGTAATATATGCTCAATTATTCATTACAATCTAATTTATAGCAATTCCTAACTCCAATCGAATAGTTGACCAACATGCCCTAGGGTCGACGTGCCCGGATTTTGAAAATTATTGAAACTAAATATTACCCATAACTCATATAGTCTATATCCCGAAATTCATCAAATTACGTCCATGGACCTACCCTCAAATCAAGGAATTATCATTTTTCAACTTTGGGGCTCAAAATCTCAATTTCTACCATCTGAACACGGATAAAAATAGAAACCAAGAGCAATTATGAAGGAAAAACATAAAATAAAGGTCAGATATGTACCCCCTTGTTGAGACGAGAACAAAACCGCGAAAATCACCTCAAACGGAGCTCTAGAACTCAAGATATGCCCAAAATACTAAAATTCTCGATTTAAAACACTGTCCAGGCGATATTCCTTCATCGCATTCGCGGGAGACCTTCGTGTTCGCGAAGGGTAATTTTTACCGTTTACCGGTAAACCCAAGAATCCTTCTTCATTTTTGTGTAAACTCTCTCGCGTCCGCGAAGAACAAATCTTCATACCAGAACCAGCAATTCTTTTCGACACGGAAATGAGCATAACTCCCTCATACGATGTCCAAATTTGAGGATTCTTTTTGCTATGGCTCCATAATTATGATAAAGATCTAATGGTTCAATTAAAACTAAATTAGGAGCTCATTTCTTAATATGGTACCCCTCTATGTCAAAAGAAATGTTATTAAAATATCAAATAAAAGTGCGATTACCACCCGAAACACACCCGAGGCTCCCGGGACACCGACCAATCATACCAACCAGTCCCAAAACACATTACATACTTGATCTAGGCCTCAAATCACATCAAACAAATGCTAAAACCACGATTCGGCCTCAAATCTAAGGATTATGATCTTTAGAATTTCAAACTTCTACTTTTGATGTTTAAACCTATCAAATCACGTTCGATTGACATCATATTTTGCACACAAGTCAAATTCGACATTATGGGTTACTCCAACTTTTAGAAACAGAATCCAACCCCGATATCAAAGAGTAAACTCTCGGTCAAACTTCTCAAAAAACTTAAAATTTCAATTTTTAGTCAAATGGCTCCAAAATGACCTACCAACCTCCGAATTCACTTCCGATCACGCTCCCAAGATCAGAATCACCATACAGAGCTATTCCCAGACTAGAAATCTCAAATGGACATCCATAACACTAAAATTCTCTTCAAGCCAAAATTACGAAATTTCCTCTAAAATGCTAACTTCCACAATAGGCGCCAAAACGCTCCTGGGTTATCCGAAACCCAAATCAGGCATATGCCCAACTCCAAAATCATCATACGAATCTGCTAGAGTTTTCAAATCCCGATTTTGAGGTCGTTTACTCAAAATTCCCATCCCAGTTCATTATTTCAACTTTAAGCCTCCAAACCTTTTTCCAAATCAACCCTGAACTTCCTGAAATCTAATTCTGACCATGCGTCCATGTCATAATACTTGAAACAAAGCTCCCCATGGTCCCCAATTGCTTAACGGAGCGCTAGAACTCAAAACAACCGGTCGGGTCATTATAGTCTTGTAGTCCCAAATGTAAATATTCATTGGATCTCTCGGATGACGTCCTAAAGTCCAACTCATAGTAGCAGGGATGTACCTAAATCCCGATCCATAGACCCTAATGTAAATACCTAGTACTAGGAGAATCTACCGGGTGCAGTCCCGTAGTTCCAATATAAAAGTACAAGGAGATCTCCTAGAATACAAATTCGTAGTTCCAAAGTAAATATGCAACGAGATCTCCCAGGATATCATCCGTACTCCCAAGGAAAAGCACAACAGCAACACGAAGAATATGCAATTCAGTCCAAGTTACATACCAAGGTAAACGAGTATTTTCAACCTAGCATGCTGCATAGAATTCAAATAAAGTAGTTTGAGCAAGTAAGGCAACTAATAACCAGTTTGGCTAAGCTTCCTTTAGGCCAAAATTTCTTTTGTTTAGGAAAAAAAACACTTTTGGCCAAAATTCAGGTGTTTGGCGAAGCTTTTGGAAGGAAAAAGTGCTTTTTGGGAGAAGCAGAAGCAGTTTTGGAGAAGTAGAAAAGAGTATCTTTTCTCCAAAACTACTTTTTTAGAGGTACTTTTGAGAAAAATAGAGTTAGAAGCAGTTTTTTAAAGCTTGGCCAAACACTAATTGCTGCTCAGAAGTGCTTTTTTAAAAAATTAACTGAACACAAACTGCCTCTCACCAAAGTACTTTTGAGAAAGGCACTTTTGAAAAAAAATACTTCTCAAATAAGCTGATTTTTGCATCTTGGACAAATGGGCTATAAGTCAATTAGACATGCTTCCCAAAACTAACAGTAGGATTAAATTGCGGTAGCATAAATATGAAAGAAAACTCAATTATATTTTTAATGAAAACAAGATTTTCAATAACTAGCACATGTACGCAATCGTCGCCTCATGTACAAGGTATTTCATATATCAGCAATACCAAATCCTAAGGGGAATTCCCCTATGCAAGGTTAGGCAATTCACTTACCCTGAACCGACTTAAAATTTAACCCGAAACAATGCTCTTGTCATACTCGACTCCAAATGGCCCAAATCTATTCAAATCAATTGCATAATGTAAATATAATTCAAGTAAGTAATTCAACTTATTAATTCGAAGATAACATGAGAAATTAAGAAAAATACCCAATAAGTACCTCGGTCCCACATCTTAGAATCGCAAAAGAGATACGGATTACTAAACTCCATTCACTCAGGAGTCTAACCATACCAAATATATCCAAATTCGATGCTCAAAAATTCGGTATACAAACGTTTCAAAATTTTCCCCTAATTTCTCACCCCAAATCCCAAATTAGATGATTAATTCATGTTTAGATTAATGGGTTATAAGCAAAAAGAGTTAAGAATCATTACCCGCAAACTCCTTCCTAAAATCTTTCCAAAATTCATCTCCTACCGAGCTCCCAATTAAATTTTGTGATATGAACCGAAAACCCTTGATTTTGAACTTTATGTTTTGTCCACACGCCACCTTAATCGTGATCGCGGAAAGTCCCACGCAATCACGAAGAGCAACTTGACTAATGCCCAAATTAATCCTACGCGAATGCGATAATCCCTAAGCGATCGCTATGTTTCACTGCTCAGCTCTATGCGATCGCGAAAAGCAACCTCAACTCTTTCGCTACCTTACTTCTTCTTCTTCGCAAACACAGCGTAGCCCACGTGTTCACGATTCGACTTCTACCAATACTATGCGTTCTCTCTCCCATTCTCGCGATTGCATAGAAAAAATTCCCATCTGCCTCATCTATGCCTTCGCGATCACGAGCCTCCTCACGCAATCATGATGAAGAAAAGTCTGCAACAGAAAACTAGCAAAATCTGATCTTTATCCAAGTTCAAAAATGGTCTGTTGAGCATCTGAAACACAGCCGAGGCCCCCGAGACCTCAATCAAACATGCCAACCAATTCTAAAACATCATTCAAACATTTTCCAACCTTCGGAATGCTCAAAAAAGCACCAAAACACCAAATTAGCATAGGATTCAATCCTAAGAACTCCAAAAACTCTCAAATTCTGTTTTCGACTAGAAATCTATGAAACCTTGTCCGAATGACCTGAAATTTTGCAAGCACATCACATTCTACACTGCAGAGTTACTCCATTTTTTGGAATTTCATTCTGATCCCTATATCAAAATGTCACTATCGAACCAGAAACTTCAAAAATTTAACTTTTGGTATTTCAAGACTAAATAAGTTACGGACCTCCAAAATTTCCATTCGAATAGGCCTCTAAGACCGAAATCACCCTCACGTAGCTAACGAAACCGAAGGAATTCCATTTTGAGGCTGTCTTCACATTGCTCTAACTACGATCCAAATTTTGAAGCTTAAGCTCTCATTTAGAGACTAACTGTCCCAAAATACTCCAAACTCAAAGAAAAACATCCTGAAAAATCAAAATAAAAGAAACAACTACGGGGAAGTAGTTAATAGAGGACCAGGGCATGAATTCTTAAACCGAACGGTCGGGTCATTACGCATAGAAAATATAATGGCAAATCATTATTGCCATAGCAAGAAATTCATCCTCCAAGAGATTCTATCAAAATCCTAGATCAGGAGTTTAGTTACACATAATCGTTTTCACAATCGTAACGATAGAATTAATCATCAATGATAAAACAAGAAGAATAAAGGTAAAATATCTATGTCGAATCGTCCACCTTACTTATTTCCTATTATTGCCTTAAAAATCCCATCAAAAACCTCAATACCTTCCTTTTAGGAAAGTTGGGCTTCTTATAGGTAAGGGAGAGTCGCACATAAACTTACAAATTTGCCCCTGAAATAAAATTCCTCGAAGAATGAGTGCGGCCTCATTTGACCTGCACATAATACCATCTCTTCTGCCTAACAAGCGCGGTCGCAATTGGCCTACACTCCTGGAGTGCAATGTGTCTTCCATTTTTTATTTCTTCTTTTGCGCACACTCACCTCAAATTTGAATTCATTGCTCCACAATTAACTCTAAACACTCTTTAATATCCTCATACTCAGGAACCCTACAAAGCACAAAGTTCATAACTAGAGCTATTTGTTGTCATTTATCATTCATATTACAGTATAGTATAGCAAAATTGGAGCGTAAATGGTAGCTAAACCATAACATTATAGTCTACTATCAACACCCCACACTTAAACCATTGCGCATCCCTGAGAAAGCAAACCATACTCTATAGAGGAATAACTTTACTAAGAGACTCCCCTAACTCGTCACACCAAGAACAGTTCGCAAGAATTGAGCGATGTAGTGTACCATCTTTGCCTCAACAGCTGACTCTACAATGCCACGCAATATTGCTAATTTTACTCACTTACTCTAATGTAAAGGTTATGACTCTCCTTTCCTACAAGAATCAAGTTCCCTTTCATACCGAACAGGAGTGGTTCCACACATAATAACGGTTAAGAACAATTAGGGACTCAAGATAGAAATAATTCACTCGCTTGCATAAAGAAAATTCATATGCCACAAAAAAATACACCATAGGCTTGGTCATAGTGTATCACTCTACTAATCGAGCTCATTCAATCTTGGATCAATTAGGACTTCATTTGGTTGTAATGTAGGCTGCACGATGGGTAGGATAAATTAAGGTATAAGAGTGACTACACCTCCCTGTGCACTTTAAAACATACACTTTAACCTTTAAAACTCCACACTTATGTCAAACCATAAATCCACCTTCACATAACTATATATTAACTCCATTCTTCTTTAAGCACAAATACATCAAGAGCCACTACTTATCAAGGAATATTTTTTCAATTCAAGGGGCTCTTACTTTTTTTGTTTAAAATAGTGTATCTTTCTCCTTATTTTATTAGTTACACTCAAAAGCCAAGCCAACCACCCCACACTTTAACTTTGACAAGGTCGTAACAAGTCAAGTGCTCATAGTAGGTGAAACGGTTCAAATAGATGGTTATTTGAAACAAAGGGGTTAGGCTTGTAATGTGGTTGCCAGAGAAATAGGATTATAGGCTCAAAGGGGTTAACTACGATATCATAATAATTAGGTGGGTATATATATATATATATATATATATATATATATATATATATATATATATCCAAGAACTAAACAAACTACTATTTTTCTTTGCAAACACACGGGCAACTTTTAGGGATCCAATCCAGTACACAGAATGCAACAATACTTACATACACATGGAACATGACTCACTACAGATCGGATCACCAAAACACTCTAGAAAAAGTACCTGAGCCACGTTAAGAACATACAATTTAAGGCACTCTAATAAAATAAAAAATTTAGCCTAAGCATCACACTCAAGTATCTACTATATTCAAGGCATAATGATGTTAAGGGACACTCCTTCCATATTTTCCTTTAGCCCAAAACTCCCCGATTAAAAATAAAAATAACGAACTAACCTGTTTCAAACAAAATCTTTGGAAAAGAACCACAATCAAAAGAAAACCAAGGAGTAATTGATATACTACCTACATAAGATTTTATTTAATATATCGACTTAGACCCTTAAGAAATTCATCTAGTGATATCTGTCGTCGTGACAAGTCAAAAGTTTAAAATTTTCACACATTCACAAATTTAGACTACTAACCAAAAACCAAAACCTAACTAACCAAAGACGAGACAAAAGCAGAATCAAGCTACATTATATATATATATATATATACAACATACAAACGAAGTAGCCCCCACCCCACTCTATAAAAGATTTCATGTCCTCATGTCATAAAATAGAAAGTAACACAAGGAAAAGGAACTTCCCTGGAAGATCAGTCTTGATTAGAGATAGAGCAGGGGTCTATGTGACACGCCCTTCCTAGTGCACGCAGCCATCCCATGATTTTCTTCTCCGATTTAGCATTTTGGGTGGCTAAGGCATCAACTCTAGTCCCTATGTCTGTGACAGTGTATGCAACCCTGCTATTTCCTGCTCTAAGGCTACTAGCCATGTAACCCAACTGACCATCGGTCATACGGCTTCCGCAACATGCTCATGGGTAGGCGACTCAGCTCCCATTGCATCCTGCTCATCATCCCATTCCTTAGGTGTAGTAGAGTCATCTCTATTAGCACCTCGAGGTGCTACAGGGTGTTTCCCAATAGTTATTTTATCTACCTGGAACATTGTTTCGTTCTTTACTATTTCATCCACGCTCCTATGCTACCCGGCATAATCTAGTGACTAGGGAAGGGAAGAAGAAACCATACTGCTTCACTAGACAACAAATGATCATCTCTTTATGAAAAATATTGGCCATGTCAAAATCATGGCCCTTCATGAAACACCAAATCAATGCATCTCGAGGACCATTCCTTTTAAAGGTTAGTGCCAGCGAATGAAACTTCTTCCCAAGTAGAATACACACAACTTCCTTTCCAGAACTCATATTGTTTCAAATAACAAATCCCATATGGTGAATCATCTGCCATGGGCTACAAAGTAGTCTACTGCCCCAGGTGCAGGAAGCCTGTATGCTCTCCGAATGGCCTTAAAATAGGCATCCACATTCTTTTTACGCACTGTGAACACACCATTCACATGTTTTGTAAGATTCGCGTAAAATTCCCACACAACCATCAAATTAGATTCATTCGGGTCTTCAAGAAAATATCCTGCCTAAGTCAGACCATTTCATTGTACATGTTGGGAAGTCCTATTAGAGAGACCCTATATCAATTCCCCTCTCTGGTATGGGCTTCTTAGAAGCAATATCATAAAAATGGTCCTGATTTGCGCTGGACAAAATTTGAACTCTCATACTTATGAGCATGAGTGGATGCTCGTGCTCCAGAGGATCCAGATTAGCCGTTGGAGGAAGCACCAATGGTTCGACATTTCTTGGAGGGCGTCATAGTACCTAAAATAAAGAACATCAGCAGCAAAACATAAGAGATATGAAGCAAAGGCGGTTATTCAGACTTCACCCGCACAGTTGGTTACAATTTATAGTCAAAACTCATTGAGGCATTTTCTCAAACACTTTATGTGTGTGGTTCACCGGAATCACCAATTGGCAAAGTGATAAATCAAACTCACCCACAAAGAACCCAATGTCAACTAAACCCGTCAAGAGATGTATCTACTACAACATCAACAACCCACTAGGGTAACTAGAGCACAAGCTGAAAAAACAACAACAAAAAATCTAATATAAAAGAAGACAAAAAAAAAGAACTATAGAACTAATAAAGCAATGTGGATTTGTAAGTAAGTTATAGGAGTTGAGAAAGTTAAAAAGCTAGAGTGGGTTGGTATAAGGTTGAGCTTTTGTCTGAGTGACTAATGGAGTGGGTGTTTTGATTGGTAAGGGACAATTTTGGGGGATTTAGATCATTGAGGGGAGTGAAGAGATATGGGGTAGGGGATATTCAGTTTGGGGGGGGGGGGAGGTTATTAGTAATTTGACAAAGAAAAGAAAAAACTAATAAATAAAATAAAAATTTCTCTAGGGCAGTTTGTGTGCGGTCGGTTATCGGTCTAAGCACGGCCACACACCTGAGACAGAACACATTGCATTTTGAGTGGTCTAACCGCGACCGCACACGATGCGGCAGTCCTAAGGCCAAAATTTTGTCGATTTGTGCAGTTCAACTGCGGTCTAACAGCGGCCGCGCACCTGAGCTTCGGCATTTCACAATTTTACATGGTCCTTTCAATGCCTGTTGGAATTACCACTTGCTTAAGCTCGCCTGCACTTGTTAGTACTTAATAATAAAAATACAAGTTTTAATTACCAAAATATCGTTACGCATTGGGTTGCTTCCAACAAGCTCTTAAGTTAATGTCGGGGCACGACAAATACAACAACTCAATAGGTTGCCACCCAAGAAGCACCTGATTTAAGGTTCCAGCATGATGCAAATAAGCACATTTAAAGTACGTTCAACTTTGGAGGCCCGATCAAATAGGTCACTGACACTTCCTTTGCTTCCTCCATGCCCAAATAATATTTCAATCTATTCCTCTTGACTTTAAATGTGCGAGAGTCATTATTCGTAA